>BQNB010002557.1:107641-123590 GCA_026074375.1 Tanacetum coccineum
CATTATAGCATTATGAAACTTTTTGGACATCACATTGACGTACAATAATGGGAAGAAGTTGACGTATGTAAATTCAAATCCTATCATGCATGAAAACTTTAAGTTGTGGGCATAATCAATATGGATCTTCTTATCATAGTCGCAATAACTAGGGTAATCATCAATTCCAGTCTCAAGTTCATCATCCCTAGTTCTAAATTCCTTAATTACCTCACCTTCTTCAATGGTGGGCATCAAATCATCATCTTGATCTCTCCTAAGCTCTAATAGTTCATTTAGATCATTTAATTCGATTTAATCTCCATTCAAAGGGTCTAATGATCTATTTAACACCAAAGTCTCTCCCATTAGCCTAGCTTGTTCCATTCTTTCTCTCAAACTTAGCATATAGACCCTCTTAATTAAACTAATAGCAGGTTTAACACTTTCGAAAATAATTCTTTCTTCCCCAACCCTTAAAGTAATCTTTCTTTTGAAAACATCAATCTTAGCATGGGTTGTAGATAAAAATGGTCTTCCGAGGATCAAGGGCACTTTGATATCCTCGGGCATATCTAAAATTATAAAGTCTATTGGGAAAACAAATTTACCAATACCTACTAGCACGTTTTCATCAATTCCTTTTGGATATTTCACTGTCATGTCTGCTAATTCAACTGTTAACTTAGTGTGAGCTAATTCGCATAATCCTAAGTTAAGGTAGGTCGAGAGAGGCATAACACTACCACTATCTCCTAAGTCAACAATGGTATTATCGAAGCAAACATTATTAATAAAGCAAGGTAAAGTGAAACTCCCTAGGTCTTTCTCCTTTCTGGGTATGGAATTATCGATATGTGAAGCTTCAGGATAAGCTTTCGAGAATTATGGTCCATGTGATCCCTTCTTTTCATTATAGTATTAACCATTCAAATGACTTGGAAATGGAATCGTCATTTGTCTTGTCTCGTACATCAGTGTACGGTTCTGTCTAGTGGATACGGCATATTAGGAGGATCCTATATGGCGTATCAGGCATGAATCAGCTTCAACAGTAGTCGAGATCGACTTGACATGGTCTCTTGGGTTTGGTTCAGTAGAGCTGGGCAAACTTCTAAATCCTCTCTCTTGTAACACTTTGCTTATTTGCCCAATTTGAATCTCTAAAGTTTTAATCGATGCTCCTTGGTTTTGAATGGCAGCATTCGTTGAATTTCAGATTTCTTTAATTAATTTAGAGTTTTCTTCATGCCTTTTTGTTGATTCACTCATAAACTTGCTTAGGGTATCTTCCATAGATTTCCTTTATTCTTGGTACGAAGGATTGGCGTTGTTCCTTTGATAGAATCCCAGAGCTGCTTTTCTATATCCCCTCCTTGAAAAGGTCCACCAAATTACGTGTAGTAAGCTTTTTCAAGGGTTTTCCCTTCTTCTTTGTGTGGGAAATCTTTGGTGTAATGGGTTCCTTTACATTGTTCACATCCTACTTGAGCAGCATAAACTTTTTCATTCACTTTCTTGATTTCTCTTCCAAGATTTATTGAGTTGTGCTTGTATAGCTGCCAATCCGTCAGAAGCTTCAGTACTTCTTGTCCTAGATGTTCCATTGTGACATTTTTGAGAGTATTTTGCCATCTCTTGGATGGCCACTTTCGCATTAGCAGCAGTCTTAGTCGGTATTGCACCTCTTGAATTAAGAATCTGTCGTGTTGGAACTTCCAACCCATTATAGAATAAAATAACTTCCTGTATTTCTGTTAATTAGTGTTGAGGACACTTCATCAAGAGTTGTTTAAAGAGCTCCCATGCTTGATAAAGGGTTTCATCAGGTTCTTGCTAAAAGTTGTTGATTTCCTCCATTTTCTTTGCAGTTCGAGCAGGTGGGCAGTATTTGTTCAAAAACTTTGTTTTAAGATCTTCCCAAGTTTTAATCAAACCAGTTGGTTCATTTCTTAGCCAATGACTTGCGGCTCCAGTTAAGCATATAAGGAAGACTCGGAGCATTAATTGATCTTGAGTGATGTTAGGAACATAGAATAAGTCAACAATTTCGAGAACTTTCTCAATGTGTTAGTTCGCATCTTCATGATTCGAACCGCTGAATGTGTATTCTCGAAGCTCTTTAAGAAATTGGCCTTTTAGTTCAAATTGATATTTGTCCTCAATTTTAGGCCTAGTAACCCCTGATCCATAGTCAATTTGGGTCTTGCTCATGTATTACTCCATGGTTTCTGCCATTGTTTCCGCAACTTCTTCCTCCGAATATTCTTCGTGGCCAGAAAATAGACTGAAATCAGGCGATCTTAATTCGTCAAGACTTAGTGTCTTGAAGTGCCTCCTAGATGATCGAAATTCTCGTTCTGGTTCTTGGAAAGGCGTAAATAGTTCGTTTGTTGAACTCCTTGTCATGCACTGCCTAAAACAAAGGATAAACAATCAGTAGGATGGGCTCGGGAGAAAGAAAACACAGATATACAGAATTGAATGCGAAAACTAAAGATATTGTTACTGTTTCAGATGATTGATATGTCGTATTCAATAGAAGTGAATACGTCGTATTAATCAGTTGAATGAATACGCTGTATTGGACAGAAGGTTGGATATGCCGTATCCAATGGAAGTGGATACGCCGTATTGAGTTATCGACCAGAACAGTGTATTAGGAAAACAATTAAATTAAACAAATAACTAAACACACAAATATACAAGAAAACAATTAAACTAACAAATATACAAAATATACAGAATATACAAGAATATACACTAATCTAAATTACACTAATCCTAAGGGTTAGATCTAATGTTAAAAACCGAAATATAAAATAAAAATCAAGATTAATTTTCACTCCCTGGCAACGGCGCCAAAAACTTGATATGTCTTTGTGTGGTGTATATTTTTATGATTCAAGTTTTAAATTTATATTTTGCCGACTCAACCAAAAACAACACTTTAACGGGCAGTGTACCCGGTCGGTGGTAGTTTCGTGGTAAGTAGGGTGACGAACACTTGAAGCGAAGTTAAATCTTTCAATTTATTAATATTTTGGTTAACTAATCTAAGTTAATTCTAATCTAATTCAAACGTATGCTAAACCTATGTTAGTTCTAATCCTAATTCTAGCAGGTAAAAGGGGGTTTTTTTAGTTTGAGAGACTGGCACGGGTTTGGTGGTGACTGAAACCAATTCAAGACACTTAAACACACGCAAGCAAATTAACAAAAGATTAAAGAATGGTCAAGCCTTATAATAGAAAACTTTATTAGCCATCATTAATCCGATTAGAAGTTAGTTTATTTATTCAATGAAATTATTACTTATCTCGAGGCGGCATATCATTCTTAAGACTTAGGCAGGACTTCTTCCTAAGACCTAGATACGAAGAATTCTGTCACAATTAACGTATCCACATAAAGCATCCTTATTTGCTGATTATAATCTATCTTAGGGATTAAAGCAATGGTGATCTTGTTAAACCCTAGCTCATAGAGACTTTACCCACTTACTGCTTAGTGGTAATTCATACACTAGTAGTTCACTAACCAAATCTTTACCAATTAATTGGAACATACTCGTTGATCCTAAGGGTCACCTACCGATCTAACTAAGCTCACAATCTAAAGGCAAAGATAGGTCATTATTCATGATCCTATTGGTCTAGATGTATAAATCACTATATGGAGAGCTATCCCGGCATCTAGATTACTTGGTTTGTATCACTAGATCTAGTTGAATGATAGTTCGCATATTAAAGCACATAAACAAGTATAAACTGATAAACATAAACAAGCATACAACGATAAATTAAGCAATCGAGATATAAACAAAACCAAACATTCAGATCTTTATAATAATGGCTAATACCCAAAGGTATTAGCCTTCAAACATCATAATTAATACAAGAGTAATGATTTAGACAAGGTAAACTAACCAAGTTAATGAATGATACCAAAAACTGAACGATTACAAAAGTATAAGAAATTACACGTTGTCTCCTATAGATTGGATCGCGTTGCATGACCTCTTCTGCTCTTTTTCTCCTCTGAAAATCAACTTTTGTGGTTTAGGTATCGAGAATATGGTTTAGCACCCTTAAAACTCATTTTTGAGTTTTCTATTTATAGGGTATGGAGTCTGTGCAATTTGGCGTATCGAATGGGTTCGATACGGCGTATTGGGGGGGGGTTTCTTAGAGTAAGGACCACATTTGATATCTTCCAAAATATTCAACTTCTATATCTTCAATACGGCGTATTGGTCTTCTCTGGATACGGTGTATTGATCTTGTTTCCTTCGTGGTCTTTGGTGTGTACAGGCACAAATACGCCATATCTTCCTTAATGGATACGGCGTATTGGTTGTCAGAACAGTAATATTCAAAATATCTTTGTTTAACCTCCAAAATGCGTGTCTTTTTGTAATCTTCACCAAGTACTCTGTAATTACTGCAATTCTCAAATACAAATGATTAAGTAACATTTCTTTGCAATAATTACATAAAATTGGTACATTATATAGGATAAATGAAGCTATAAAATAGACGTTATTTGATGTCATCAATGGGGAAACAAAAAAATCAACACTCATTACCTGTCATAGCATATAAATTACCATAGGATTGGTAAAGGATCAAACCTTCACCGCTTAGGCGCAAGTATTAATCATTACTATCTAAGAGGTCTTTTAAAGGGTTGTAGGGTGTAGGTGTAAGATAACATATAATGGAAACGAAAATGGATGGGATACATTTAGGTGGATTTGGGTAAATTTGGAGTGGAAGGGTTAGCTAATTACTTATAAGAATACACGCTGGTTTGGTTGCTAAGCCAAGACTCAGACGAAGATATACAAACTCTACACAACTCTACATCAATCTCTTTCATTTCTTTTCTATTTTTTTTCAAACATAATACATCATAACATAGGGTTTATAACATATACCCCTACACTTGAGCTTTTACATACTCGATATTTATAATCTAACTAATGACCCGAATTGAGGTAGATCAAAATAACATGGAGATTATCTAACAAACATATGGGGGTATTGACTTAACTTTTCTTCCCCATTCTTCCGCGAAATAAATACTACCATGAATCCCAATCGTCCCAAAATTGTATTTACAAGGATAAGGACTTAGCAACCGTGTACTCAAATAATTAACTTGGGTTAAAACAATAATGTACTAAAAGCGAGTACATACAAGATAGGCTAAGGCGATATGGGTGTAACGATTGGTTTAAGGGTTAACAATGCTCTTCATTAATAATCTGGAATCCACCAGAAAATTACGAGAATCGTGAAAAAGGATAGGCTCAGAGGGTTGTAATAGGGGTATCCTGCACTAAAAATGAGTACATGGCAAGGGTGTGGGATAGTTATATGATCGGTGTGACCATCATAACAATTACAGGTTTAAAACATTGGTTAATCCTAATGCCTCTTATCTAGCAAATCCTAATACTCACTATGCGGTCTTGGAATGCATCACAAAAATAAGTTCTAGAATTTAATATACTACCGGTACACTCATACAATTTAAACCGATATCAATGCTCCAGAAGAGGCGACAAAACCACATATACACATCCGTAATGACGGAATTGACATACATGATTGCTCACTCCTTAACTCGAGAAAGCTAAAGGTATAAACTATCTTGGGTATCAATAATGGATACCCGAATTCCTAGGATGTTTTACTTGCGGGTCTACTCAACATAAGGCGAAGGATTGTCCCCAAGCGAAGCAGAAGCAGAGTATGCCAACGGATTTTGCTAGACTACCTCCCACTACAGGACGGGTTTATGCTACGACTCGTGATCAGGCGGCAAAGACTTCAGGTACTATTACCGGTATTCTCTACATTGATGATCGTACTGCCTTCGTTTTATTTGATACTGGAGCTACACATTCTATAATATCTACCACATTTGCTAAGAAACTTAATATGAATCCTACACCATTAATCGAACGTGTAATCATTTCAACCAATGAAAAACCATATGCTTATTGACCATGAATATGTTAACTGCCACTCTCGTTTTGATGATAGTGTTCGTCTGCGAATTTACTTCCTATCCCATTTGTTCGATTTGATGTGATTCTTGGCATGGATGGTTCGTTCTCATCGAGCTACCAATGACTGCTATGCTAGGTCTGTGATCGTTGGTAAAACGTTCGCCAACCTGATTTGTTTATCATGGTTCCTCACCGCTTAAGTCCGTTAAGCTCATCTCTGCTTTGAAGGGACACGTACTGATTAATCATGGGTGCCAAGGTTTTTCTGGCTTATGTTATGACACATCTTTGGAGCGTCCTAATATTGAATATCATTCTGTTGTTCGTGAAATTGCTGATGATTTTTCCCGATGATCTTCCCTGGGACTTCCTCGGTCTAGAGAGATTGAATTTGGATTGAGTTATTCCCGGTGATGAACCTATCTCATAAGGCTCAGTATTCGTATGGCACTGTTGATTGAAGGAGTTAAAGGAGCAGTTAAAGAGGTGTTGTTAGAGAATGGCTTTATTAGGACCCAGTGTTTCCTACCTTGGGGCTGCAACGGTCTTATTTGTTAAGAAGAAGGATGGGAGCATGCGCTTGTGTATTGATTACCGCGAACTTAACCGTATTACGATTCGTAACCGATATCCTCTTCCGCGAATCGACGATTTGTTTGACCAACTGCAAGGGGCCAAAATATTTTTCTAAGATTGATTTGCGATTGGTTATACCCTAGCTTCGTGTTGAGAGGTAGTATTTCTAAGCGGACTGCTTTTAGTACGAGTTTATGGCCATACGAATTCTTGGTTATGCCCTTTCGGTCTGACTAATGCTCACTGCCGTGTTTATGGATTTGTTGGGAACCCGTATTTTTCCACGGGAGTACCTGATATGTACGTTATTGTTTTCATCGACGACATCCTGCTATACTCCAAGTCTGAAGATGAGCATGAACAAAAATCTAGGTTGTGTTGGAAATTCTTAGACCAAAAGAAGTTGTATGCGAAATTTCGAAGTGCGAGTTTTGCTTTACAGTAGTCGCTTTCCTTGGTCAAATTGTTATCTGCAGACGAAATTCATTATGGTTCCATCAAAGGTTGGAAGGTATCCACCAAATGGCCGGGACCTACTACGGTGACGGGGGTGAGAAGTTTTCTGGGGACTGGCTGGATATGACCGACGTTTTGTTGAGGGTTTCTCCCGATTCGCTTTACCTCTTACACAGCTGATGAGAAAGGGTGAGAAGTTTGTGTGGACGAATGGCGTCATGAAAGTTTTGAGGGAATTGAAACGGAGATTTGTGTCTGCTTCCGGTATTGACTTTCCATCAGGTTCTGGTGGTTTTCAGATATTCAGTTGATGCAATCGAAGGAAAGGTTTGGGTTGTGTTTTGATGCACATGGGATGGTGATCGCCTACGCTTCTAAGGCAGGGGGCTGAAAAGCCTTATGAAGGTAAATTATCCGAACCCATGATCTGGAGTTAGCTGCGGTGGTTTTTGCATTGAAGATCTGGAGACACTATTGTCATGGTGAAGCTTGTGATATGATTTACAGATCATCAAGGTCTCAAATTTTTTTTTACTCAGCGAGAAACTTAACATGAGAAAGAGAAGATGGTTGGCACTTTGAAAAGATTATGACCTATAACATAACAGTACCATCGGCAAGGCTAATGTGGTTGCCGACGCACTTAGTCGAAAATCTGGGATGATAGCTTGTTTTGATTCCATGATCCTTCATGATTTAGAGCGTTTGGATGTTGAGCTTTGTGTATGAGGTTCTGGTGGCTATTGGGCATAGTATGAGGCTTAGGTCAACCTCTTATACCGATCAAAGGATAGCTCAATGGTGACGCAAGGTGTGTGGGTGGCTATTGTAAGAATGTTGAAGACGGTAAACTTACTGAGTTCTGTGTTGATGATGACGTGTTGTGTTGGTTTGAAGATAGACTATGTGTTCCTAATGATCAGGCACTTAACCGAGAAGGTTATGACGGAAGCTCATAGTTCTCCATTTACTATTCATCCAGGTTCAACCAAGATGTACAGAGATTTGAAATGTACCTTTGGTGGACGGCATGTAACAATATGTGGTAAGTTTGTATCCAAATGTATGATTGTCAGCAGGTCAAAATTGTACATCAGTTGGGCTAGTGGTTTGTTACAGCCGTTGGACGATTTATGTGTGGAATATGGGATGAGATTTCAATGGATTTCGTTATTGGGTTTGCCTATCTCAGAAAAAGACTATGAAGCGGATTTGGGTGGTTGTTGATCGGGCTAAAACTTGTCTGCTCATTTACTTCCTTATTCGGAAGACTTATGGTATTAGTAAGTTGGCGGAGATTTTTCGACAGGAAATCGTTAGACTGCATGGTACACCGACTTCTATTGTGTCCGACAGAGATCCGAAGTTTACATTCGTTTTTAGGGAAAGGATTTTTTTTTACATGGATGGCTTGGGGAAACTCGTCTTTAAAGTTCAGTAGCAGACATTTCATCCTCAAACCGATGGTCAGTCAGAGAGGACCATTCAGACTTTAGAAGATATGTTGAGGGCTTGTGCTTTGGAATGGACGGGTTGTTGGGATGAATATTTGTGCTTGGTGGAGTTTGCCTACATTATTAGTTGGCATGATCAGCATCAAGTAGCACCTTTCGAGCTTTTGTATGGTAGAAAATGTCGAGCACCTATTTGTTGGGATGAAGTAGGTGAACGTTTGATTGAAGGTCCGGAGCTCATCGAGATTACTAATGAGAAAGTGGCTGTTGCTAAGGAGAAATTGAAAGAGGCTAGAATAGCGACAGAAAGAGATTATAATGATAAGCATCGACGTGACTTAGAGTTTCAAGTTGGAGATCGTGTATTTCTGAAGGTTTGCCATTTAGAGGAGTTAAACGTTTTGGGATCAAGGGCAAGCTCAGTCCTCGATTCTTCGGTCCGTTTGAGATTTTGGAACGTATTGGAGAGGTTTCTCGTATCGTCTGGCGATACTCGCAGTTATCGCACGTTCACGATGTCTTTCCATGTATCTCTTTTGGTGGGGATACCATTATCAGCCATTGCAAGTCGCATTCTTATCAATTTGGTTCAGATCGGCCTGATATGTCTATGTCGAAGAAACCTGATCCTTTCTAGATCGTCAGAGAGGTCATGAGAAACAAAGTTATTCACTTTTGTGAAGGATTCTTTGGATGAAATCACCCGTGCGTAGTGGCTACATGGGAGACCGAAGAGTCTATGCGAGCTGTTATCATCTTTCTGTGTTAGTTCGGTATTGTTTTCGGTTTCGTCTCATTTCGTTTTCATTCCGGTTCATTTCACTTATCGAGGACGAAATTTTTTTTAGAGGGGGAAGAAGTTGTATAAAACCTAAAAATATAAACAAGTGTAAAAATTCCAAAATACCCCTAATTCAAGAAAATTTCATAAAAGCTTAAATAAAATTCATTTAAATGTTAGAAAATTATATTAAATGCAACTGTGACAATTATGAAAATTTATGTAAGATTAATTACTTTATTATTATGTAAGGAAAAATAATTTATAACTATGTTATAATTATTTATGCCGGAATTATTATATGTATTTAATTATTATACGCTTACAAATTTATTAAAATATATAAAGGATAATTACCAAATAATTAGCAAAATTAAAATCAGATTTATTCCATTTTGAAAAGCCCATTATTCGGACAAATACTTGTTAAAATTCATTTGTGATTTCTTTGATCTAAAATCTAATAACCAAATTAGCCGATACCTAAAATCATAAAAGTGGCGGACACATAATTTTCTCCCTGGCAGCACGAATTTTCTAAGGTGTTTTGAAAGTCAAGGATTGTGAGAAAAAATAGTGGGAAAATTGTAGAGTGCTTGGTTCGATTTTGGTTATTGTTTTGGGTTCGAATTAAGCAACCGGGTTCAATAATTCATTAAATCATCAAAAATAGATTTTTAAATTTATCTAGGTATTTTTGTATTCATTATCATCTTTTAACCATTAATATACCTGGAAAAAATGTTCATGCATTTTATATTGCTCGAAATAATTAAAACATATTAGAAACCCTAATTTTTAGTTAATTATGAAATCGGCTTAAAAACTATTTGAACATTTGATTTTATATTTTTATAGGGTTTTTCATATCATATATAACTCAGATAAATTGTTGGAAAATTTTAATAAAGATTCTAAATAATTGTTTAGGATTTTCCTTTGTTTGCCGATTTTCGAATAAAGAAGAAAAGGAAAGAAAAGTGATAAAATGAATTAGGGTTAGGGTTTTAATAATTTTTCCAAGTGAAATAAAATTATATGTTTCGGAGTAATATTATGGTTGTGATTGGGAAAATTTAATTAGGGTTTTAGTGATTTATTAGTTAGCCGATTTTGATATTTAAAGTATAAGGACTTGTTTTGTAATTTCTGAAACTATGGGGTCTGTTTATATACTGTGATTATACTTAGTTATTCTGTATATAATAATTTGGGGGGTATAAAATTGTCATAATTGTGATCATTATTTTTTGGATTAAAATGGTTTAATTACATATAATTTTAAGTAATTAGAAAGTTAATTATTAAAATGGAGGGATGAAATTGTATATTCTGATAAGTGAAGGTTGGTTAGTATTTAATGTATAAATGTATGATTTTGTCATATTTGAATCTATAAGGGCTTGTTTTTTGTAATTATGGGTAATTAAGATAATGTTTAAATAATTAATAACCAAAAAGGACTAAATATGTAAAATTATGTAAAATTAAGGATTTTGACTTGTAAATACAGAGAAAAATGGACGGTATAATCTGAATAAATGTGAAACTTTGTTATTTACACCTTTTAACTTGAACATTGTTGATTTTGCATATTAATAACCATAATAATATGGAAAGTTGTCATATTTAACCTAAACTTGTAAGGTTGTCATGTCTATGTCCCTAAGCTATTCAAATACTTAATAGAATCTCAAATGATGAATATTACTAATTTTGGAAACTTGCTAAAAATGGAAAGTTACTAAAAATGAAAAGTTACTAAAAATGGAAAGTTACTAAAAATGGAAAGTTACTAAAAATGGAAAGTTTCTAAAAATAGAAAGTATAAAATTAATGAATGGTTTTGAAACTTCGAATTCATCATTCTTTAGGTCGGTCAAGAGGAGTGATTGTGTATCATGTGGTGTTTTCTTGGTATGCTTTGCTTCGGAATAAGGTACAGATATTCTGACCACCCCCCCCCCCCCCCCCCCCCCCCCCCCCCCCCCTTTTATCGTTAAGGTTTCTCATGACATATTTCCTCTCTATCTTATTTCATATGTGATTTGGCTATTTTGCTCTGAGCCTTTTATTTTGGTTCTTTATATGATCTGTCATTATGTTCCATTTGAACCTGCTATGCTACCTAGGATATTTGAAAAACCTTTTGATATTTGACCTTTCGGCACTTGAAACATTTACTATGATTCTTTGAAATGAACTTTGATATGACTTTGCTTGAACCCTTCAGTTGAGAAAACCAAGGCCACTATTTGTTTCCTAGCCATGAAGGTAAGATGGCCGTGTCATTGATGCACCTTTGGACATGACTAATGTGTGGAGTGAGTGATTTATCACGCGTCACCCCATTTGATTTATTATGGGCACTATAAAATTATTATTTGTTTAAAGGGGCGTTTGGATGCATCCTGGATGTTATTTGGTTATTCGATGGATTATGAAATTATGATATTTGGATATTTGGTGACTATGTTTTGTGCAATCCGTCTTTCACATTTGGAGCTCGCTACTCCATGGTTACTATGATATGATTTGTTTGGGCTTGGTAATTGGACTTGATTCGATTTTCTGATTTCATCTTACCTTACACTATGATTTGATCTTCTGATTTGTCTTACCTTATATTTGTATTCCTTTGATCATGTCTTGTGATATCCTTTGTACCTTGTATCGTATCCTTTGATTTCCGTTATCTTTTGCATTCGATTATATATATCTGTTCACTGGGCTTTGTAAGCTCAGCCGCACTTTCTTTTCCTGCGGCAGGTATCTAAGCTAGGAGCTGGGGTTGCTTTCAGGCTATGAGTGCTGAGTGTGGACTTACCCTAGAGATCTTAGTTTTGATATATGAATTGTTTCTTTTCAAGACATTTGTTATTTCGGTTATTTCGTTTGGATATGTCTATCCTTTGAGAACTTATGTACCTTAAGTCATGTTGACTTATTATCCTTTGGTTATTTATTTAAGACTTCCGTTGTTTATGCTTGTGTTATGATTATGAATGCTTTTGATGTCACACCATATTTGTAATACTTCTACCCTTTTGGGTCGGGGCGTTACAAGTAGGGCCCTTTACATTGTTCACATCCTACATGAGCAACATAAACCTTCTCATTCACCTTCTTGATTTCTCTTCCAAGATTATTAAGTTGTGCTTGTATGGCTGCCAACCCGTCAGAAGTTTCAGTACTTCTTGTCCTAGATGTTCCATTGTGCCATTTTTGAGAGTAGTCAACCATTTATTGGATGGCTACTTTTGCATCGGCAGCAGTCTTAGACGGTATTACACCTTTTGAATCAAGAATCTGTCTAGTTTGGGCATCCATCCGTGAGTAAAACATAGATTACACTCTGCATCTTCATTAAAATATATTGAGGACACTTCATCACAGGATTCTTTAAATCGCCCATGCTGGTTAAAAGGGTTTTCATCCAGTTCTTATTGAAAGTTGTTGATCTCTTTCATTTTCTTTGCAGTACGAGCAAGTGGGCAATATTTGCTTAGAAACTTTGTCTTAAGATCTTCCCAAGTTGTGATTGAACTAGATGGTTTGTTTCTTAGCCAACGACTCGCGGCTCCGGTAAGGGGCATAAGGAAGGCTCTAAGCATCACTTGGTCTTGAGTTATATTAGGGATATGGAATAAATCGACAATCTCAAGAACTTTCCAATGGTGTTCGTTTCGCTTCTTCATGGATCTAAACGTTAAGGTGGTTGTCACGGTAGTTCCATTGATAAATTGGCTTTTAATTCATAGCTATCTTTGTCAATCGATTTTAGTCCTAGCAATTCCCGATACATAGTCAACTGAGTTTTGCTCATGTACTATTCTAGGTGTGTGTTCGCTTAGTTTTCGGCTAACTTATTCTTAGATATTCTTCTAAATCAGAATACCAGA
The DNA here is from genome assembly GCA_026074375.1 of Tanacetum coccineum. Taxonomy (NCBI): domain Eukaryota; kingdom Viridiplantae; phylum Streptophyta; class Magnoliopsida; order Asterales; family Asteraceae; genus Tanacetum; species Tanacetum coccineum. Next base: position 120,809 of record BQNB010002557.1, read on the forward strand.
CCAGATATTAGCTATGTTGTTCATTGTTTAAGTCAACATATGCATAGCCCTTTACAATCTCAAATGAAAGCAGTTCTTAGAGTTTTAAGGTATCTAAAGGGTTCTCCTGGGTTGGGTATTTGATTTGATAAAGTTTCTGATTTAAAGCTAAGGGTTTTCTCTGATGCTGATTGGGTAAAGTGTCCTCAAACTAGGAAGTCTGTTACTGGTTTCTGTGTTTTTCTGGGGAAATCTTTAGTCTTCTGGAAAAGTAAGAAGCAAGCTACTCTTTCTAGGAGTTCTACTAAGGCTGAATATAAAAGTATGTCTTCTGCCACTTGTGAGACAGTTTGGTTGCAAAATTTGTTACAGATTCTTGGATTATTCAGTATGTTTCCTGTGGATTTGCATTGTGATAACAGTTCTGCAATTCAACTTGTTGTAAATCCTGTGTTTCATGAAAAGTCTTAACACTTTGAGATAGATGTGCATTTTGTTAGAGAAAAGGTTGCAGCAGGTGTTATTAAAACTGTTAAGATCCATACAGACTTACAAGTTGCTGACATTTTGATTGTGTTGTTGTGTGGTCTGTAATTTTATGATTTTAAGTTTTAAATTTATATTTTGCCGACTTTACCAAAAACAACACTTTAACGGGCAGTGTACCCGGTCAGATGGGAGTTTCATGGTAAGTAGGGTGTCGATCACTAAGGGCGAGAAACAATCTTTCAATTTTTTAATATTTTGGTTATCTAAACTAAGTTAATTCTATTCTATGTTAAACCTATGCTAAACCTATGTTAATCCTAAATCTAACAGATAAGTGGGTTTTCAGCCTGAGAGACTGGCACGGGTTTTGTGGTGACTAAAATCAACTTAAGACACTAAAACACACGCAAGCAGATTGACAAAAGATAAAAGAGCGGTCTAGCCAAATATAAGAAAACTGTATTAACCATTATTAATCCAGTCAGAACGTTGATTTGTTTATTTAGTGCAATGATTACTTATCTCGAGGTGGCAAATCATTCTTAAGACTTAGGCGGTACTTATTTCTAAGACCTAGATACGAAGAATTCTGTCACAATTAAACATATCCGCATAAAGCATCCTTATTTGCTGATTATACTCTATCTTAGGGATTAAAGCAATGGTGATCTTGTTAAACCCTAGCTCATAGAGACTTTACCCACTTACTGCTTAAAGGCAATTCATACACTAGTAGTCCACTAACCAAGTCTTTACCAATTAATTGAGAACGTACTCGTTGATCCTAAGGGTCACCTACCGGTCCAACTAAGCTCACGATCTAAGGGCAAAGATAGGTTGTTATTTGTGATCCTATTGGTCTAGATGTATAAATCACTATATGGAGAGCCATCTCGGCATCTAGATTACTTGGTCCGTATCACTAGATCCAGTTGAATGATAGGTCACATACAAAATCACGTAAACAAGTATAAATTGATAAACATAAACAAGCAATCAACGATAAATTAAGCAATCGATATAATCGAACTCAACATTCAAATCTTCATAATAATGGCTAATACCCAACGGTATTAGCCCTTAAACGTCATAATCAATACAAGAGTAATAATTCAACCAAGGTAAACTAACCGAGTTAAACGAATGATACCAAAACTCAAACGATTACTAGAGTATAGGAGATTACAAGGTGTTTCTTATGAAATTAATAGCTTTGCTTGACCTCTTTTGCTCTTCTTGTCTTCTGAAAATCGACTTTTATGGTTAAGGTATCGAAAATATGATCAAGCACACTGAAAACTTATTTTTAGGTTTTCTATTTATAAGGTCTGGAATTTGGTCGATACGGCGTACAAGTGACTTGGATACGGCGTATCGGGGGTTTCTTGGAGTAGGGACCACGTTCGATATCTTCCAGAATATTTATTTCTATATATTAAATAAGGGGGGGGGGGGGGGTGGCGTATAGATCTCTTTGGATTAGACGTATTGATCATCAGTCTTCGAGTCTTTTGGAATGCAAGCACATATACGTCCGTATCTACCTTGATAGAGTACGCATATAGTATGTCGAGTCAGTTTCTTCATATTTCTTTGTTAAGCTCCAAATGCGGCCTTTCTAGCTAATCTCACCAAGTACCCAATAGATTACTGCAATCTCCAAATAAAACGATTAAATAACAATTCTTTTGTAGTAAATCACACAAAATGGTTTAGTTTATAATGGGATTAAATGATTCTATAAAAGTGACTATTTGATGTCCAACAGTAATATATATATATATCATATATAAAATAAATATATATATAATATATATAAGATATATATATAGTATAAATAGATATATATTAATCCCGGATCCGATGAGAAGGTTTTATTTTGAGAAGATTGAGAATATTTTCAAAAATGATATATTTTTAACTTTGATTCAAGTTTTTCAAGCGTAAAACTCATTTTAATGTGATTATAATTCAAAATGTGTACAAAAATTCAAATCAATGTTAAAAAATCTCTCGTTTTTGAAATATAAGTAAAATACCGAATCTTCTATACAAATTTGTGAATCAAATTTGTAATTTATAGCTTTGATTGACTATTAAATGATGTTTACTTGTGAATCAAATCAAAAAATATGAATCAATTTGCTTAAACGTAGATTTCTCAATCTTCTCAATGGAACCGGAGCCTATATATATATATATATATATATATATATATATTGACATTGATTTTTATTTGTAGTATTTTGTTGTATAAATACGAAGGTTAATTAGAAAAAGGGGTAAAAGGTAAGCTTAAATGCAAAGTTTCTAG
>BQNB010002558.1:0-123576 GCA_026074375.1 Tanacetum coccineum
GTCGAGTCTTGGCTTAGCAACACCTTTACGTGTATTCTTTTAGATAGTTAACTCACCAGCACCCAAATTCACACAAATCCACCTAAATATTTCCCATATGTTTCATTTAACTTACATCTATACATCACAACCCTTTAAATACTTCTTTGATAGTAATTCCTAGGTGCTTACGCCATGCAGTGGAGGTTTTGATCCTTTATCAAGCCTACGGTAATTTATATGCTATGATAGGTAATGAGTGTTAATTTTCCATTTCCTATATTGTTATAATTCATTATACACCCGAGAGAAAGAGAGAACTCAAACACTTATGTAAGGCGCTAGTATATAATTTACGTGCTTTTAATTACAAGGACTAGTTCGTTGTGCCATAAATTATCTTTATTGAGTAATTTAAATGCCCCCGATATTGCTATTGACTAGGCAAAAAAGCTTATTTGCTTGAGGACAAGCAAATCCCAAGTGTATGGGTATTTGATGAGGTGTCATTTTATACACTTTTTTAGAGTAATTTAACCCCATAAATCATGCAATACAACTTTACATCAAAGTCGAAGAAGAAAAGCCATACAGTGGCTCGAGACGGCATCGCAATTCCTTGCGACAGCGTCAGGACGTAAAAGCGAGGACATTAGGATATTTGAGACGGCGTCATAACGTACCAGACTTAATGAAACCCTAGAAGATTCTGCTAGCGACGACGTCATAGTTATAAAGCGAGGCCGTCGCGATTGTTTTTCTATACATACAAACTCAGTTGTAGGGTTTTAAAATGTGGAACTTGTGGGATTCGTAAGTCATACTTAGGGTACAAATATTATCAGGTTTTGGGAACTTAGGGTTCTTAAACCCTCTTGTATCAACTCTAACTCCATGTTTTAATCAAGTGAAGTTCTTCTATCTTTTTAATATTTTAATATGTCTTATTGTTTGATTAATTGCTGTTCTTCGCTTTCTTATAACATGATAGGCTAAATTAATTAGTGTTTGCTTATGATTGCATGAAAGTTATTTTGTAGATCATTTTAATATTGCTTCTTGTTGATGGATGTGCATGTTAGGCTCTAGAAAACTAGCTTCTTAATTGCTTGCGAAGACCTCTAAGGAAACGTGATTGTGTAGAAAGGATACCATCGGTAACAGCCTTCATACTACCTTACCCTTATATGGTTGATCACCTTTTAAGTATTTTAATACATGTAATGTATTCTTAGAGGCCTTGTAATAGTCTTCAAACTACCTTACTTGTGCATTGCCTTAACGGAATATTACATAGACGGCGGGTTCGTGTAATTCGTTCATGAATTAGGAAATACTTACACATCGCATCACAAGGGTGACGGGCAATAGAATTAGGAGAAGCAAACTAAGGATTAATGCATGATTAAGTAAACACATTTATTTACCAATAAGCGTTTCCACATTAGTTTAGATTTAATTTAGTTTATTAGTTTAATTAGTTTAAAACCAAACCCCCTTCAAACCAAGATTTTAATTGCTTTTATAAAATCTAAAAATACAAAATAATCCTCTTTCAACCCCTAGACCTTAGTTCCGTTTAGTTCGAACCTTCCCACGATATTCCCCTAGATAACGATAACAACCCCCGTGTCTTGCCTATACTACACTGCAACGATTTGGTACTTTTCCTAGGGATTGTAAAACTTCTTGTGAGTTTACAATGACCGCATCATTGTGATACTATTGGCCTTCTATGCATACAGATGTGGTGGCAGATATACAAAGATGTGAAGCTTGCTAGATACATTCACCAGTGTCACATATGCCAAAACAATACATGACCTCCGTTACATCCGCATGACCTTTCTGTCAATGGGGCATTGATATCATAGGATCCATACCACTAGCTCTCGGAGGAGTAATTTTTTTGTAGTAGCTATGTATTACTTCACCAAATGGGTCGAAGAAATACATCTGGTTTCTATCACAGGGAGGCATATGGAAAAGTTCGCTTGGGAACACATTATTATAGGATTGGAGCCCCTCAATCCATAATCTCGGATAATGGAAAGCAGTTTGCCGAAGGTGTCTTCCCTGTCTTTTGCAAAGGATTAGGCATACACCAGTCCTTCATATCTGTATATCACCCCAAGCAAATGGGATGGTTGAGGTTATGAATTATTTCATTTAAGAATAGTTTCGTGCTTAATTTAATCTAAAACCGATAAGTTTTCTCGCGTACTGTGAAAATGCTTTTCAACGCGTATCGGCTTTAGACTATATCAGTCTACTCATTACGAGTAAGTTATACTCGCATTGGACATATTTTTATATTTCGCGCACGTTATTTTAATAGTTACGAAAAATAAATTCATACTGCATTCTCATGCATGCATTTATATATTTTTCAACCATCACCAAAAATATCTAGATGATTATACAATCCTAAAAATTCAAATTTTGAAAAACATTTTGGTTCTCCCCTCCTTTATCAGTCCTAAGGGCATCCTTCATGGATCTTATCTTGAAAGACTTGCATTTGGGAACTTTGTTTAAGTTTAGCTTTTGGATTTCCTTTAGACTTGTATCCCTCCGGATGAGAGGTGTTGATTGTAATAAATTTCAGGCTATGTGTTGTGGTTTAACCGGTTTGGCACAAGTTCCATACTTGTTGTTGGAGGATGTTGTAACACTTGTTTTAATGCATGTTAGTTTTCTCTATATTGATGCTTTGTGTTATGACAATCAATCCTCTGTCACGCCTCGTGTTTCCGCCTTAGTCGGGGTGTGAAAACGAACTACCATAGTTATTATGGGCACATAAGAACCTACCCAAGTCAGTCATAAAGGAAACTAACTCCCTTATCCCTTACCTACGGTTCGGAAGCAGTCGTACCAACAAAACTAAGTGTGAAGACTAAAAGGATCAAAGGGTTCGAAGCATGACTAGATGATAAAAGACTTTGGGAAAATTTAGACCTTCTTGAAGAAAGAACGAAAATAGATTTGGTTCGAGAGGCTTACTACAAGCAAAAGCTTAAAAGGTACTAAAACAAAAGGGTGTGGCCTTCTACTTTCAAGCCCGGAGAATATGTGCTTCAGCTTAGCAATGTAAGCATGGTAGAATTCCAAGGAAAAATAGGACCAACATGGAAAAGACCTTACGTAGTGAGAGAAGCTTATAGGGACAGAGCTTATAAGTTAGGAACGCTCTCAGGCTACCCGTTAATCGAACATGGAATGGTTCGAACCTTCATAAGTTTTACATGTAAAGCTTACTTTATATTTTCAAAGCCATTGTTTAGACTACCTTTTGTCAAGGGAAATTTACTAAGTGTAGGTAAACAAGTTATCATTTCATTTTGATGTAAACCTTCCTACACATGAATAAAAGTAATGAATTCTCAAATCTCTTGTGTCGTATTTTACAACAGAGGTGCATGCCACCCTTGAACCAAATTAACGCCAACACCCCGGCCTTTATTCTTCCAGAGTAGAAATTTGAGATGATTGAGGCTTAGACTGAGAAACTGGCTAGGAAGGAACAAAATTTTAACTTGGAGATGGGCGCTAGAGTGACTTATGCTTCTTGGAAAGAAGAACTTCAATCGGATCAGAGGATTCAGGGGTTGCTTCATTACTAGCTTGATCATTTCCTTCTTTGACGAAGACCGGTAGCCTGAAACTTTAGCCAAATCAAAAGGCTCTTTTAGCTTTGGAACCTCCTCGAAGGAGAAACACCTTTCGTAGAAGATAACAACCTTCACTATATGACCTATAACCTTTCCCACCTAATCACTATGCATGAGCTCCATATCCATATAAGGAACAAATTTTAACTTCAGCTCTATCACGTTTCAAGTCATCAATCTATTCGAGAAGCTTTACCTTCAATTCTCCCAGCCTAGTCTTTTCCTTCTCCAATCCTTTGATCTTGAGTTGAAGGGTCCTACCCAACTAACTTTTTCTCTTTAGGAACCAACTTGTCATATTCTACTTGATGCTTATCGATTTAACCTTTTAGAGTCCATGCTTCCTCTTGGAGGACAACAACGAGGGGGTTCTTATCTAGATTTTCCAAAGCAACATTACATTTTGCTTCCATCTTAACATACTCTTTGTCCTTCACTCTCTCCCTTTCCTGAATGGCATCACATTGTGCCTTAACATGTGTGATAGTTAACAATAGCTCGTGGGTTCTTTGGTTCGTATTGTCAAGAATGACTTGCTTTGTGTAGCTTCTGTCATGATAGTCACAGTTTCTCCAAGCTCATCCCACCCAGATAACTCTTCCAAGAATGAGAAGTAACATGAGAGACCAAGCGATGGAAATCTACGCACTCCTTGAGCTTTTTAGCCTCTAGAAAACCTACGAATATGAATAAAGAATAATGGCTAAAATGATGCAGTAAAAGGTATGCTGAAATAGATTAAGAAGTATTACCATGAAGGTTAGAATCTTCATTAAACACATCGAGAGGTGTAGAAGGCTCACCATTAGCTTTGCTAACCTTTGTCAGGACCATCAATGCCTTCTGTCGAGTGACCCTCAAAGGAGTTATCAATTTTCTCGGAGGCCTTATCAGACTAGGAAGTGTTAACCTTCTGATATTTATTCCTTTTTGCAACTTTTGTACTCACCAAGATAATCTATTTTTCAAAATCGAGGCACCCTTTAAATGCGTCATATTCGCAACCAACTGTCCGTGTCAACACTCGTAGTTCCGCTCTAATAGCAGAAGGCTCATTATTGATGGACACCGATGGGGAACCAGTTTTGAAATCACCCGTAGGCTCCCTAGTCATGAAACTTGAATCTTTGTCATTACCCTCGACCACAAAGTTCTTGAACGCCATTTCTGCAAAACAAGAAGAAGAAAGATATAATATCAACAACAATGAAAAATAGAGAAGGAAATTGGTAAGATATGTACCCTTTCCACAATGAAGAATCACAAGCTCCAAAGGACTGTGCTCCCATGAAGTTTTTAATCAAGTGATGTACAAGATGGGGTACCTGGCTAGACGCTGATACATAAGTTGCCTTCGAAGAAGATAAGGAAGGGGGTCTTTGAAAGATTTTTTGGTCAAACTTATTATCATCATAAAGTAGCTCAAGGGCCTCCTCAAGCATAATTTTATCCTTAATATAGAAGAACTTACCCTTCCAATCATGAATGTGAGTGAAGGGTTTGAGCAAGAGTTCTGGCCAGTGTTTTAAAAAAGGTGTACAGGGCCGGTTAAGCGCCGCCTAGGCGCTGCAAGGCCACCGACCTTGCCGATTTATGTAACTAGGTTAAACAAATAGGTCAACCGTGGTCAACGGCGATCAATAGTGGTCAAACTTGCTGGAAACCTTCTAATCTTACCGGAAGTACCTAAAACTCACTGTAAACTTGTTTTAATCACTTCTAGTAACTATTTAAATCTATTATATTGAAACTAGAAGGGAGTAGGGGGGTTGAATAGTTTTACTAATTAAAATTCAATTTCAAAATCTTTTAGTTGATTATTTGTTAGAATATTTTTGATCTAGTAACAAATGATAATAATATAAATTAACAAATGCTTATAAGAAAGAAATAAGTGCAAGGATATATGAATGACACAAGTATTTATAGTGGTTTGGCTACAAGGACTCTTTCCTTGCTATACTCTACTCCTCGAGTCACCTACTCAAGAGTTCGTAATCACTAGTTATCAAACTCCTTTAATTGGCGGAGAAGTCTCACAATATTGCTTACCCTTTATCCGGTACTAAGCTAGATACCGAGTCTATCACCGGTAGAACCAACCCTACGTTGCTTACCCTTTATTTAGTACAAAGCTATATACCGAGTTCTAACATAGGTAGAACCAACCTTTCATCCCTTTTAACACAAAATCAAAATACTATATTCTAACCCATTAGAACTAGCCTAAATACCCTCGACATAATACAAGAATTGATTTGAATGAATATGATGTATGTGATGATGATCTAAGATCAGTAGATAGATCTACATGTGATGGGAGATGCTTGCGACAAGTGAATCTTGAGGCTTGATCCCGTATGCTAACTCGATTACATCTTCTCCTATTAAGAAAATCACCAAAACTAAAACATGATATGTAACATGATTTGAGATCAGAGGTTAGGAAATGCAAAAGAGAATCTATTAGTAAATGGATGCTAAAACAAGAGAAATGGCTTGGCATTTATAGCCAAAATTTGATATTGTAGCATGGTTCCCGCGGTACCTTCTTTGTAAGGTATCGTCTAATGTAAATGCATGGAACCAGCCTCTACTATTCATCGGTTCTTGGCGAAACCGTTTACACGAAGGTACCGACCAGTGATTTCAAAGGGAACCGGCTATCTAACACTAGATACGAAATTTTTTGCTAAAAAATGTTTTTGAAATCTTTGAGAGATTTTTCCAAGATTTGGATGATGTAATGCATGAGGTAATTTACACTTTGTTTTCTTTATATTACTTGTGCTATTATGAAAGTAATACAAGTTACTTTTATAGATAAAAATAATAAGTTTGTTTGGAAATCAAAACGTAAAGATATATATTTGTTATTTAAACAAAGTATCCGAGTTGATTTGTAAAAATATATAGAAGATAAATTATGATATGTGTAGTTTAGATTATGTGAAATGACGGATGATGATCATGATAAATATGACGAATGACGCGAACGATGAATATGATAAAAATGATAGATGATGTATGATGATTGTAGAGTTAAAAAACTATTGGTTTAAAACATATAAACTTTATTTTCTACTTTCGATGATTTTATAATTGTCATCGACAAAACACGGATAGATCGTAAAATATAAATAAGCGTTTTTACGGTGTATTTGTATCAACAATCTCCCCTTTTTTGTTGATGACAAAACATAAACTTATTGGAAGTAAAGAATAAAATTTATAAGTTTTAAATTAGAGTTTTTACTTCCTTCTCCCCCTTTTTGTCAAAACAAAAAGAGCATCGAAGAAAAACTAACTAAAATATGCAATGATAATAAGGAATAATAATGAGAAGAACCGACGAAAATTGAATCAAATGAAACAATGTAGATGATGATTCGAAATGAATCGAATACTATGCTCCCCTTTGACGAGAGCTCCCCCTTAATAAGGGCGTCAAGGAATCCAAATGGGTTTTGAATGCTACAAAATAAATTGTTAGTACTATGACTATATAAGCTCCCCTTGATTTGGGGAATTCCTACAAGAGTAACGAGGTTATTTCCAAAATTTTCACAAATAATCAAGAAGAAGAAATAAAAAAAATTAATCATGTGCACCTGGTTCCTCCGGTTCCTTTGCTCGAAGGAACCGGTATTCCTTATGGGAGGGTACCGGGTGACCTGAACCTATGAACAACTTTTCCCTAATTTGGGCGGGAAACAACTATTTAAGTATTAGATCAATCATTCAAACATCAATTCAATAGTTCAAACATCACCCAAATACTCAAACATAATTGAGAGAAAAACATAGATCACCAACAAGCAAGAGAGAAATCACATGAACATAACTAAGCTTTCGATATTAATTCAATAAACTTAAAAACCATGAAGTGAACATATAATGTTCTTGATAACATGAAAAACTACAATCATGGCCTAGTTCTACTTAAATAACTATTCTAATAAAATCCTATGGTCCTTGAAGCTTGGGATCACCATTTCATGGTTTTTGGTTAGAGAGGTGGTTGAGGCGTTCAAGAATGTGGTTGAGCATGAAACGCATTTCATCCCGAACCTCAAGGAAGAGGGATTGAGTGCGTTGGCAATAAGGACAAGTGTGTTCTTGTGTATGATGAATAGATTATGGTTCATCAGTCCATAGGGATTGGTCAAGAGGGATGAAGGTTTGAGATGGTGAAAGGATTGGTCAAAAGGGTGGTATGGTGGAAGTTTGAAGTGTTTGGAAGGTGGTGGTAGGGTAGGATGAAGGTGGTGGCATTTGAGAGATGGTGGTGGTGGTGTGAGGTAAAGGTCCTTGAGGTAAAAGTCTATTTTGCACATTTTGTGCATTATGAAGAGCGGTTTTAATGTCTTAGGACAAGTCTTGGAGTTGCCTAATCTCTTCTAAGATTTGCTCCCAAGTCTTATAGGGTTCCGGTTGAGCACATAGTCTATTTTATTATTATTTTTTAAAGATTATTATATGGGTTTTTTTTTATTTAATTTTATAAATTTTAAAATATATTTAATTATAGTAATATTTTTTTTATTAAACCTTTCCTAGAAGATTTGTAGGTAGAAAAGGATGGTTCAAAGTCTATGAGATGGTTGGGTAAGAGGAGTGTTTGGTTAGTGATTTGATCAACTAAGGAGAGTGGTGGAATTTAAGCTTCCTTGTGGTAAATCATCCAAGGAGTTTCCAAGTAGGGGTGAGGTGAGCTAGGTGGAGTAAGTAAACAAAGTGCTCAAGGTGCAGAGGAGATGCTTCCATAGGTTAGAGGAAGTGTTTGCTAACATTGTGGAAGTAAGGATATGCAAGATATTGTGATATTTATTGGGAATGAGATTGTTTTCATGGAGAGGAGATGATTCATTAGATGATATATCAATGATGGTAGTTTTAGTTACCTTTCTAGGTGGTTTTTTGTTGGAGGATGATGCACTTAAAACCATATTTGGTGGTAAAAAAAGGAAGTATTGGGGCTAAAACTTTTAGGTTTTTAGTGAGATGAGGAAGATGGTAATTGCAAGATTAATCAAGCCCTTAACTTATAGGATAAACCCATGCAAAACAATAAATGCTTAAACCAGTACCCTTTCTCTAAACTAAATCATTAGACGTACTTTTAGGTGAAATAAGTCAAACTAAACTATTGGGCATTCTTAAAACAGATGTAAGTAGCCTAATTATAGTGTTAGATTCAAGAGTTAACTATCTCAAACGGCAAAATGCCTACAGTAGAACTGGCATGCGCGGTTCCCTGTGCAAGATGGAGCCCTATGCTGCAGATGGAACCGACATCTGTAAACTAGTATACTTAAAATTCAAAAAGTCTAAAAACGTGGCAAATAATTTCTATTATTATTTTCAACTAAAAAGTTGATCAATATATTCTCCTAGATGATGCTAGAAGTTTCTAGAGTGGACCAAGAACTAAGATCCCATGAATTTCAAATAAACCAAATGTTTCCTCAATCTAGATTATCATTTAGCCAAATATCCTAATAAACTAAATATATTACAACAAGCGTAAATATTTTTTTGTCTACGGACCAACATTCTAATATTCAAGACATGCGATAAAAATAACAAGTATTCATACCGAAACACATATAAAATTGTTTTACCAAACACAACCATTTAAAAGTAGCATCACCAATTTAGCACACTCCTACTTCTTCTTCTTCCCAAGGTTGGAGAGGAAGTGACCAAAGCACTTGAACACCCCTTTGGTTTGCTTGAACTCCTTCGATGGTCCTCCGAGTATGGGTGGAAGTTGGTCGCAATACTCAACATGATTGATAGTGAAATTGTCAACGAGATTAACTCATTCTTGAGTTAGAGCGGGGGATGGAGATGATGAGGATCTCGAGGAAGTTTGAGGGTGTGGTCTTTTACTTTCAATCATGATCCTTTGTGTTCGACCTTGAGAGGAACCATGACATGGTCTACGAGATAGTGTACATCGGTTGTAAGGTATGGTTGAATGGTGAGAACATGCTTATAAAGTCTAGTGAGGAGCATTGCATAGGGAAGCACCACCAAGTCACTTTTGATTACACTAGCCATTCTTTTTGCCATGTAATAGTCAAGACTGAATGGTTTTCGGTTGGCAAGACAATAGAGCATGTACACAAGGCAAGTATTTGGATGATCCTTATTCCTCGAGAAGGAGATGGCATTTTCGCTAAGAATGGTTTCCCATTTTCTAAAACAGGTCTTCATTTTCGAGAGCACCATTTGATAAGGGTTGGGAAAAACTTCCTTACCTTTAACTTTGCAGCATTTGTTAGGAGGTCTTTCATTGAAGATGGCGTCACGCACTACATCATGATTATCTAAAGGAGTTAGATAAAGGGGATTAGGATCGACATAATTTGGATGGGATGCAATCGACCAATCGAAAGACTACATACATATACCTTCGCATGGGACACGAAGGATTCGAGCAAATTCATTGAGATGGAGGGAAATCTCATAGTTCCTAATGATGAAAGCGATGGAAATTGTTTCGTCCAAATTACGAATGATTCGAGCACCTTTGTAAAACTTAAGAACAAACACTAGACAAATTTGTTCATCAATATCTAAAAGACAATCAAATTTGATAGCAGAAAAGACTTCGTGGATTTTGGAGTCTTCGAGATAGGAAGGGTGAATGACACAACCTTCATGGAAAAAGTGTCGCTCGAGATTTTTGAAAATGGTTTTTTGTCAGAGGTGAGACCCGGGGTTTGATGATATTTTGGAATGTAAAAGGCGGTGTCTTGGTGGTCGACATGAATGGATTTCGGCATCTTGAACCTAAAGAAATTATCCTAATAAAATTAGTAAAAATGAGGTTTTTGAATATTATTTTAATGTTTTTATGTATCGTATACGATATATCACTTTGCTAAATTGATAATCACGTTATGAAAGTATTTTTAATAGAAATCGAAAAAGTGATTATGTTAACCCTTCCTTTTTGAAATCAAGTTTCCTGAGCATACATCTAGTTTTTACAAGTATTAACAATGTCTTGACACAATACTTAATCCCTTTTTTATTTTCCAAAAATTGTTTTGACATAGTGTCTATACGCATGAAACGATTTTCAATTGAAAAGGAAGATGCAATTCCTAACTAAGGAAATCTTAGATAGTTAATTACGTTAAATTTGTCGATTATTAGTGTTCGATTTTAACAAGCCCTAATTTTAATAAAAATATGAATCAAATATTAAATCAAAGAGGAGGATTATGAAGGATACTTACAATGTGATTGAGTGCACGAATTAAATGGCGATTTTAACAAGAAAATGATATTGGTGAAGAGAGTTCGTCAATGGCGGTTTTGAGGAAGAGGAAAAAGTTTGAAACAGTGAACAAATAGAAAAGAGACTGACATATTCGTTCAATCAGACATATGGATCTCACGGTTCCCTCTTGAGGAGGGTACCGGCCCTTATAACCAAGGTAACCGGCGAAATAATAAAACAAATTATATATATATATATATATATATATATATATATATATATATAAATAATGAGGCTAATTGTATGTGTATAAGTTAAATTATGATTTAGGTGACAGTACAACACACTTCAACGATGACATGAATACCTTTTGTGCATCAAAATTTAGAATTATTTTAAAAATATGTCCCTTGCAAGGCTCGAACTCATGACCTATGGTTAAGTTCCAATAAGGTTTACCAACTGGGGCAAGCCACCATTTGTGTTTTACTATCCAAAACTATAATAATATCTTTTAAAAAAACTATGTTGGTATCTTTTAATTTTTAAAAATATATGAAGATATACTTGATGATATCTTTTACTTTTTAAAAATAAATAAAGATATCCTTCCTATGGATTATTATCTTGCTCAAAAAATATTAGGGATCAGATTATGCAGACGACGACACACAACTTGCATCCCCTATTCACTTTTTGTTTTTTAGACGACGACACAAAAATAAAAAAACCAATTACCATGTTTTTTGTTATGATCAATCAATCAAGGTATCATGGTATTTATGTATATTAGTAGATAATATTATATTATATTCAATATCCTAAACATTTGTTATGACCATCGAACATGTAATTTTCTATCGAACTTATCAAGCTATTAGGGTACATGCGCATGACCATGGTTTTGGCATTAATGATACTGCATGAAGAACGATATAATATATTACTTGATCATGGAAAAGCAATGAGAATTATGTTCAAATGCGTATGTTATTATATATTTTTATCATATAATATTTTACTTCTACATAATACGCGTTATTTCATAAAGTTTCTCATTCGTTAGGAGGTACATGACTGACATGATCACTTATGCTGATACTGATGTTGTTGTTGTTGGTGTTGGATCTGATGGTTTGTCTTTTGCTTATGAGCTTAGCAAATCAGGTATATAACTTTTTATTTATTTTCCAAAGACTTCCGGTGGAAAACATTGAATCAAGTAGCACCCAAGTGCTTGAACAGATATTGAAGATCATGCTTCCTCGGTTTATGGCATAGGTATGTGATGCTTTATATTCTTTTTATAGATGTGTATCAAATGTACATTGCTCTTCAGCTGGGTTTGCATATATGTATGTTAAATACTCGAAAATAGTTTTAATTGTTAAACATACACTATAAGTAATCTAATATGGTAATTTGTATGTGTTGTGAATGACAGTGGAGTATATGAGTCTATCCTACCTCTGGAATTTACACAATAAAGCATGACAATATTTAAGTATTATATGTGATTTCTTTCACACCCCGACAATGGCGGAAACTCAAGAATGCAACATAATGATCAATCATAACACAAGATACAAAATAGAGAAAACTACATTGCCTAAACTCCAAGTGCTATGAAGACCATTAACCTTGAACAAACTCAAGTGATGTCCCAAATCGCAACTAAAATCCACAATCTCTTATAATTATTCCAATGCCCTCACAGGGGACCATAATCCAAACATAATCCAAAACATCTAAAAAACTAGAATCAAAACAACAAACAAGCAAGACTTCAAATGAAATTCCACTCGGGATACTTCTGAGTATGCTATCAATCACCAAACTACTCTTCTTTCACTTCACCTTAAAATGATACTCGAAATCGTCAACAATAATGTTGGTGAGCTCGTAGGTTTAAAACCTTACAACCAAAAGATGGGCCAAATTTCCACATTGGACAAGAGTGCTATATGACAGAGAAAAAAGCAAAACAACCTTATCATCACCGCTATCAATAATCATATGTCACCTTACGCACGACCAAGAATAAAAAAATAAGGCTCATAAAAAAAGACTATACAAAAGGGCCTACCAGCTGAGCACTAAAATTAAGGCATACTACACACAAACATGGGTAGAGCGTACGCCAAACCGCTCCCAATAATCCACACAAATACTGGGTAGGGCGTAACCCATACCATCTGATCCAATAATCTCACAAACACTAGGTAGGTGTATCCCCATTCTAGATCCAAACAATCAAGTCATCACATATATTCGCATAGCATCATACACATAACTTTGTTGTCCTAAAAAACAAAACCACATTTCCGCACAACAATAGATCATTCAAACACATTTCAAACACATTTGAGTATCATTTTACCCCAACAGAAAAACCAGTAAAAAGTGGGGCTACGAGAACTCACCTCAAGCAAGTCTTTAGCAACCAAATCTCAATTACACAAGCAAATGCAACGAAGCCCGCACACGACCTAGTCCAGTTAATGTCTCAATTTAATTATCCAATTCCAAAACAATCTTTACGTTTGATGCATAAAGTTTAGACGTGTTGTACAATTACCTAAAACAATTTAGTGGTGTGATGGTTTACAGACATTATACTCCCACAATCATATCAATCTCTCCTCGATAATAAATAGCTTAATACTATTTAGCGTAAATAGATAAGAATATAATAAATATTTATAAATATTAATTATGAATATATCTCGCCAAGTCCAATCGGGTACAACCTAAGTTACTTTAAAATAATCATATACGGTTAGAATTGAAACGTTTACTCATAATAAACACTTTAGAGAAGTTCGAGAAAAAATAGTTTATCGTCTTTAGTGAATATATTAAATAAATAAAATAAAATAATTAAATATTATTTTATTATTTAAAATCAAAAATCATGTTTTTAAGAAATTTTCTAAGTATAAACTTTTTACGAAATTTCGACATGACTCGTACGTTTATACAACGTTTTCCAAGGTTTCAAACCTTATTTTAAACATTTTTCACAAATTCGACACTTTTCGACAAAATTCTAAAATCTCAATCGTTAACGCTTACCAACATGTTTTTCCCAAAATATCATTCAATATCACTTCGTAAATACATTTCACTTTCAAAAGTCCATTAAAATTCTCATAACTACTACATATCGTTTATTGGGCTTTAAGGCCCAACAAAGGTTCATTAAGACATTTATAAGTCCAAAATACGATCCAAGTCCAAAACCAAGGTCCATTTACATATATAATGATGCGGTTTAGGAAAATGAAAAGTCACAATAAATTTCTTATTAATCAATCATAAATTGTGATTAGGAAAGTATTTAATTTCTAATCAGTTATAAATTTAGGGAAAACAAAAAGTCTCTAGTTTTCCTATAAATATTAGGTCTTTTCTTTGTATTGATATCTTTGAGTTTTAATAATAAAAGCTTTGCTTTGTTCTTGGCGGTTTGCTAAGATTCTCTTAATAATCGGTATTCGTTTGAATCAACGATTGTTGGAGTTTGCCTGATTATCGGTATTCTTTTGAATCAACGATAGTTGGAAGACTATTTTTGGTATTCATTGGAATCAACAGATTCAATTTGTGTGTTATTTTATTTTCACTACATCAGTTGGTATCAGAGCCGAAGTTCCTGATTAAGATGTTTCCAAGGAAAAGTGAAGGCGAAGAGTTAGAATATCCGTTCTTTGAGGGTGATGATTCATCTTCTGATGAATGGAGAGATTATGGTATGGGTGGTGACGATTATGAAGGGCCTCTAATATTTGATGATGAATAATATGAAGAAGAATCGATTTTGGGCTAGTTTATTAATAACCGATTTCGAAGAAAGGTCATTGAGGAAGAAGAAGGATTTATCAAGAAAGGAGGATTTGGTGAGAAAGAAGACAACATCGAAGACGTCGTCGTTGTGGCTAATGATCTTTGTTATTCAATGATCCAAACTACTTTAAATGTTGATTTTGAGGAAGACATCAATACAAAA
The DNA here is from genome assembly GCA_026074375.1 of Tanacetum coccineum. Classification (NCBI taxonomy): domain Eukaryota; kingdom Viridiplantae; phylum Streptophyta; class Magnoliopsida; order Asterales; family Asteraceae; genus Tanacetum; species Tanacetum coccineum. The sequence continues at coordinate 14,900 of BQNB010002558.1, forward strand.
TCACACGAGTTGGTGTCATTTGCAAAAAGTATTATTATCAAGGTTAGCCAAAGTTCAGTTCAAATTCTTGATTCTAAAAAAAATAAAGGTATTTAATACAGTTACACCATATCGATAAGTTTCGTTTTAAAGACGATCAAGGGTTCAGTCGAGTCATTATCAAGAAATGAATTTAATAAAGCGGATACAAATTGATGCTACGAGTACAAGGGACATAGTTAAGGCAACCGAGGACGATTTTTTTTTAAGTGGAGGAGAATGATGCTGTTTAGGAAAAATGAAATATACACAATAAATTTCTTATTAAATCAATCAAAATTTTGATAGGAAAGTAGTTTAATTTCTAATCAGTTATAAATGTAGGGAAAAACCAAAAGTCCTAGTTATCCTATAAATATTAGGTCTTTTTGTGTTGGGATATCTTTGAGTTTAATAATAAAAACTTTGCTTTATTTCCATGGCGGTTGCTAAGAATTCTCTTTAATAGTCGGTATTCTTTTTGAAATCTAACATTGTTGGAGTTTGCCGGATTAATTATCGTATTCTTTTTAATCAACGATAGTTGGAAGATTGTTTCTGGTATTCGTTGGAATCAACAGATTTAATTTGTGTGTTATTTTATTTTCACTACATCATATAAGTATATACTTATATGTAGATATAATCCGGACCACAATAAGCCTTCCCATTAAGCCACGACTTAAATGGACTTATTGGGCTGTGAGCCCATATGCTCAAAATTACGTATATTACGCTTAAAATAAGCTAGTAAGCTATGTATCGCATTTGGTTACTACCATAAGCCTGAAAAATAGTCCACAACATACGCTATAACACAAAAATAATCAAAATCACTTTCCTAGTGATTTTCGGAATCCATTCGTAGCCTATAAGCCCAAATAAGCCAAGAAATAGCTTAAAAATAAGCCTGAATAAGCCATACAAGCTACTATCAAAAATAAGCATTTTAGCATCATATATTATTCAACCATCATGACCACAACATCAAAATTACAAAAACCCTCTTCTTCCTTTTTACTATTCACGAACCAAACACCACCCTTTTTTATTATTTGCTGAAAAAAATCATTTTCCCAATAATGATCAACTTGTACAACTAATATCTATGCATCAAAATAAACCCAAAAGGACAACCGAAATTTAAATTTGATAACTTACAAGAAAATCTTTAAGTTTGTAGATTTCGACTAAATTACCGAAAACGGACCACCCAAAAACGTTGTTTAAATAATACCAAACACTAAAGAAATACAAAATCCAACCCTAATTATTTATGTCTTCGTGTTTTCTTGATAAAACTTCAAAAATTATGAGAGTGTGTGTGTTTTTTTTTTTGTAAAAAAAAAAAAAATAAGTTGCGGACGAAACAAGAGAGAAGGGAAAGGATATTTTTTTGATTTTGAAAATGAACTATGTGTAAAAATGAGGATAAGAAAGCCCTCTTAAGTACATATTTTGGACAAGGTTAGCTAAAACCACGCCACCTGTCATCCCCAGTCTTCTTTGACCGACCATGGTATCCCATGGGTCTCGGGCCTTTCGTTTTTCGTGTCGTGATCAATTAAATTACTCGTAAAACCAACCTTAAAATTTAAACCGCCAAATTTAAATAAGCATTTTATCACTTTAAAAATACTTTTCCATTAACCTAGAGTATTCACATGACATATTTTCACTTTAAAACCATTCAAAAATCAATTTGGACATTAACGGACGTGTCAGACTCATTTTTTGGCATTTCTCAAAATTCACGGGTCAAACCACCTAGAATATACATAACACAATAATACCTTCCAAAAGGGATTATTAATCACAATAAACCACAATTCATCACATATCTCATAAAATCACCACCCACACCACCGTCAACACTGTACAAAAATCTGAATAAACTGACAAAAGTCAAATAGTTAAAGGACTATAAATGAAATATTCAGAACACAAAAGGGCAAAGGTTACATTCTACCCCCTTAAAAGAATTTCGTCCTCGAAATTCAACTACTAACATCACTAAACAAATGTGGGTACTTCAACTTCATCTGATCTTCACGTTCCCACGTGAATTCAGGGTCACATTTCGAATTCCACCGAACCTTTATGATGGAAATCCTACTACGCTTCAACTTTTTAAACTCTCTTTCCAAAATTTCCACAGACTCTTCCACAAAATTCAATTTAGCGTCAACTCGAATATCATCCAAAGTCACTTGCAGTGTTGGATTAGCCAAACACTTCTTAATTTCAGACAAACACGTGAAACGTACAGAATCAATCCTCAGCAAATCTAATCGATAGGCCACAGGGCCTACTTTCCTTAACAATCTCAAACGGTCCAACAAACCTAGGTTTTAACTTCCCTTTTTTCCCAAAGCGTACCACACCTTTCTAAGGCGACACTTTGAGCAAGACATAGTCACCTACACTAAACTCTAGAGGCTTCCTCCTCTATCACCATACTACTTTTCTGACGATCACATGCAGCCTTAAGTCTATCCTTAATCTGCGAGATCTTCTCAGTAGTCTCTTGCACTAACTCAGGTCCTATCAACTGACCTTCTCCAACCTCAGCCCACAAAATCGGGGAACGACACTTCCTACCATACAATGCCTCAAACGGCGCACATCTCACACTAGAATGATAACTATTGTTATACGAAAACTCAACCAAAGGAAGATGAACATCCTAACTTCCTCCGAAGTCTAGGACACACGCTCTAAGCATGTCTTCCAAAGTCTGAATAGTACGCTCACTCTGACCATCACTCTGAGGGTGATAAGCCGTACTTATATCTAAGCGAGTTCCTAATGCCTCTTGCATTGATTGCCAAAACCTTAATGTGAAATGACTATCACGGTCCGATATAATCGAGATCGACACACCATGTCTAGCAACTATCTCATTCAAATACAATCTAGCCAACCTTTCCATCTTATAATCCTCACGCATAGGTAGAAAATGAGCAGACTTAGTCAACCGGTCCACAATGACCCAGATTGTGTCATGCCCACTACTAGTCCTAGGCAACTTAGTCACAAAATCCATAGCTATCCCTTCCCATTTCCATATGGGAATCTCAGGTTGCTGGAGCAGGCCAGATGGCCTTTGATGCTCAGCCTTAACCTTCAAACAAGTCAAACACCTACTAACATACTCAGCTATATCCTTTTTCATTCTAGGCTACCAATACCTATCTCTCAAATCATAATACATTTTATCAGCTCCTGGGTGTACAGAGTACTTTGACTTATAGGCTTCGTCCATTATTAGGGTTCTCACATAACCCTTCAAAGGCACTCATATTCGATCCAGGTAATACAATGCTCCATCATTCCTAAGTTTAATCATCTCATCCAAACCTTTCTGCAATCCAGCAGATTCATCTACAACCTCTTTCTGAGCCGTCAGTATCCTATCCTTGATACTTGACTAAAGGATCATGAGTCTTTATAGCCATTGTTTCCAAAAAATAATTAGTCCACCAATGTATCCTTGTAACTTGTTATCCTGAGAAAAACAAGCTTAAAACGGTCAACTTAAAGTTGGTGAACTTCAGGTTTATTTACTGTAATAAAATCGAGACCGCAAGATTTCCCGTGGGTTAAATATCTAAAAAATGCCATTACGTTTCCCTAAGCTCATGATACTGAAGCTAGACATATATGAATACAATATAAATATTGCCTACATTGCCCATGATGATGTTCAACCCGAAACATCCCAAATTCGACATGCTATAACGTTCGTTCCTGGTGATAGCTAATCACCCGAACGGGGAGGTCAATCCCAAATAGATCTATTTATAACACTCGCGCTTCCAAACCAGAAATTAACAGTTCATGATACACGGCTATTGGTTCAAGCTATTAGACAAACGTATCAATATATAAAATGTCACTTGCGTTCTAATTATAAAAAATGCAAGTTCTCACCCCAAAGCTTGTTAAAAACAAATCCTGTAAAACGTTGGGGGCTATGAACTCACCTCGAGTGAGTTAATTAATTATATACTTCACAAGTGAAAAATACGTCGCTAAAACACCCGAATGCAACCTAAAAAAATTATAGGCCGTATAAGTACTAAGTACCTTGATTAACTAACATCATATATAATTCTATATAGCTACATCACCATCTAGTTGTGTTTGTGAAATCATGTTCAAATTGTATTTGATAATTAAATACCATGTATTTGACTCCGTATAATCGTTTAATGGTTTAATCGCCTTTGTAAAATAATATTTATAAAGTTTAAACTAATTATAAATATTATTTAAATGATTCCACAAAGTTTTTGCAAATTGTTTTATTAAAAATGAAACCAGCAGCGATTTCACCCAGGAAATATGTGCATAAGTTAATAGATAGTGTTGTAATCTTTCTGTTTTAAGCTCGTTTTGCCCCGTGTTCCTTATGTCCCGTTTTCGTATTAGGACGACATATCAAAATATAAACCAGTTTTATACGTCATGTTCCTCTGTGTGAACAGTACTTTTACTGTTCATGCAGTTTTATAAATTTTATTTTATAAATTTGGTTATCAGTAAAACCCGTTAAATGGCGTATCTTATCCGTGTATAGCTCCGTTTTAAGCGATTCATCACGAATACATTCTCGTAATTACATGTTCTATTTAATTATGATGTTTTTCCAAAAATAAATGTCTCCGATGAACAGTAACCTTTTATAAATTATTTTTTATAAAAGTACTAATTATCGTAAACTCGTAATTAACGTATCTCTTTCGTTATAAATCGGTTTTTCAAGTTCATTACATGCTTGGAATTGTCATGAGACGTACTATTTTTATAAAATATAAAATATATATTTTTATTTCATATTTTAAACAGCCCTTTTTGTATATTTATATATTTATTTATATAACTTGTTTTATATAAATTTTCAACTTAATAAAATACCATAAGTCCTTCCCAAGTCTTTATATCGTATGTCCATTAGTCCTTATTGTCCAACATTTTTCCTTGATCACAAGTCCTTTATACTTTTACATGTTCATAAACTTATATAAGTAACCTTTCTAAACCATTAACTTATATATACTTTATATGATTTAATCAACACTTGAACAATATTTATTTTCCCATTACAACATGTAACAATATCCAAATAACATATGAGAAAGTGTAACAAAATATAACAAGTAAAATAATCAATTTTACTAGTTAATATGTTTCCCTAGTGGTTGATGTGATGAGCCATATATCATAATATATTACCACATGAAATCATATGTATGTATATGAAGTTAGCGTAGGGTTTTAGATCTTGTGATTTAAACCTTAGCTTAAAAACCAAGGATGAAAACCTTAGTTTTCTTAAGGAAACCTTAACTTGCTTAAGCTTTGAAAATGCTTAACCAAGCCTTCTAATCTTTTTAGTATCCCTTAGAAATGATATGGAAACACTTGTAAATGTGATAAAATAAATTTTATGGATGATTTATGGTAAATATTTTTGGGACGTGAGTATGTTAGGCAAAACCGAAGAAAAATGTGTTTGATTTCACTTAAAGAAATGTTACATGTATGTGTTTCTTTACTTGCTAATGTCTTATGTACTACAAAGACTAGTCAAAATACTTGCAATCTTGACCAAGACCAAGAGAAAACATGGAGAGGGTTTCAAGGAAGAAAGGTGGTCAATGTTTCTAGTTCATGGCTAAGTATTAAACATCCTATGTTTGTACATGTATTCTAGTTGGTAAAATGTGTTCCTTTGTCCCCTTTTGATCTTTGTGTGCCGAATTCCATGGGTAGAAAAAGGGCTAGGGATATCTTTTATATCTTGTGATAATATACTTGCATTTACTTGAACATTTAAAAGTGTAGTTTTATCCATAAAGTGTATACTTGTAAAGTCTATGTCCTAGTTGTTTCCTTTATGAGTAAATTGGATAACATAATAAATATGAGTAAAGTTTTATAAACTTTGAGCATTGAGAAATAAAAATGGTTATTTGTTGAAGCGTAGATTAATTTTGGTGATTCCGGAAATGCCTAAACTTAATTTATCGCAAAACGTAAACGCTTTACGTAACCGATAAAAATAAAATGAACAAGACCATAATTATTCTCATAATAATTATCTAACACTTGCTTGGTATAAACATTGAATTGATTTTAACCCCGTTTACGTTGAAACGATAATTTTTAGCTTACGCGGAATTTAACCCTTAACGTTTACGATTAAAAGCAAACGCGTACAATACTAAAAATACATAGTGAATTTATTGACGACGTCATTGACCCTAAAACACGGGGTGTTATAATAATACATCCTATCAGCTCCTTGATGTACAGAGTTGTCACACCCCGCCAAGGCGGAAACGCGAGGCGTAAACAAGAATGGATATCATCACAACACATGGTGTCTATATAGAGAATACTAAAATGAAAGCTAAACTAAAGCAAAGACACAAAGTGTCATAACAATGCCCAAAACCTAATGGTGTCTTTATTAATGAGAAAGAAGTCTCGTCAATAAATGACATGCAAAACATAATCCAAACAGAAAGCATAAATAAACTCTAAGCATCCTACGGTCTCTTCTAGCCACTTCGCTTTATCTTAGCACCATTAATCTCACCTGAAAATGATGCTTAAAATGTCAACATAAAGTTGATCAAGAATCATAGGTTTAAGACATACAACAATATCCAAAATAAACATTCAATTAGCTGCTGCAATTACCAAAACAATTCATGACAACAATTAACAACAACAGGACGGAACATGCCCACGATCCACAATCATATCAACTACATATGTGCGCTACATGGCCTCATATTAGCTCACGCAGTCTTACCACAGTCACACCTCATTTTGAATATTGGGATCCACAATACCAAACATATCATATACTGGGTAGGCGTACCCATCCGATCCCATATCATAACACTGAGTACGCGTACTCATCCGATCCAATACACATAACTACAACAAGCTTAAAAAAAATTTAACACGACAACAAGACAAGCATCATTCTCACCCCAAAATAACATGAGAAAAACAGGGTATAAAACTCATATTTGCTTAGCTTTCCAAAATATTCCAACAAAAGCTTCACAAACACTAGCAAAAATCTAAACAACAAAATAATTGTGTTATCACGCTCTAAGCCAAAAGCTTAAACGCACATGTAACAATCTATGATGGATGTCTCTAGGGTTTAATGTCCAATATGGGTCACCCCGACACCATGCCCAACCTTAACCGCTTCATTAACACATTACATTAGACAACTCCTTTTTAATCAAAACTGCAGAGTTTTAGTGTGACTTTACGCACCTAAAACCCTTACTTAATGACTCTCATAATTCATACAAAACATCACACATGATCCCTTATGTGTTTACTAACTACCATGAGATTCCCAAGTATTAATTATATGTGTAATCATCTCAAATAAAATCAAACTTCAAAACAGTCCAATTGGATTCGCCACGCCACACTAAAGGTCTGACCCTAAAATAACCCCGCATAACCTTAAACAACAAATCAGAGGCTAAAAATTTATGGAAGTTAAATAGAAACATAGAAATTCACATCTATAAAAGGTATAATTCTAATTCAAATTTTAAGTATGGGTTTTACTCCCAGAAATCAGACCCAAATCTGACCCGTATTTACTGTTTTGACAACTTTTCTTGCAAACAATATTTGAATGACTTCCTGAACTCAAAATCGTTCGAAGCTGGACTTTTTGGAAAGTAGACTCTTTGAAATACAATTTAGACATAAGATTCATTAAAAATCTCGTTATCAATCATAAGATATCATTTGAACAACACGACCCAAAATTCTGCTCAAACCTAAATCAAGTTTTAACACGAATTAAACCTAACCGATCATACCCATACGATTACAATTAAACCATAATCATTATGACATGATAATATCATTAATTTACAGATTTATAAAAACCCTAATTCCATCATAATAATTATTACATGTTTTTAATGATTAATAACTAACAAAGATTAATTGAACATACCTTAAAGCTTGTTTCCTTCACAAAATCCAAACCCTAAATTTTTCTCTTCTTCTTTTTCCATTGGATCGGTCGAACAGTATATGAGAGAGGGTTATGGGATTTTATTTTGTATTTATAGGCCTCTAGAATAATCCTAGATAATTCCTAATTAGAGTCCTAGTTTAATTAGGCTTGGATTTCTTTTCTTTTTTTCCTTTTCTTTTTGGGCCGGCCGATCCCCCACTATATATATATATTTTTATTTTATTAAATTATTAATTAACTAATTACTTGCATTACCTTGAGTTTTTATAAAAATCTTAGCTTGTTTGCGCATACCTTTTCGCTTAAACGCAATTTACTAGATTTTTATGAATAAATAACTTTTCACTTCTATTAAACCTAACATTCCAAAAATAGAAATTTCATTTCTTTCATATCCTTACCACATAAATACGTATACGTATAATTACTTATACAATTAACGCGAAACCGCTTCAATTACCAAAATCATTTCCTTGTCACCAAAAGTGAACGAAATGAATTCCACAAAATCCAACACAAATCCAATCCTAATGAGACGGTCACGCTCAATGGATTGATTATGCAATCTCACATATCCCACACAAACACATATAAACACGTATAAACACATATAACACATAACCCATACTTATAGAACAGATATTTAGGTCAACACTACGGTTTGACCAACCTGCTCAAGCCACGGTTGTCACAAGAGTACTTTGACTTATGGACTTTATCCATTATCAGGGTTCTCACCTTACCCTTCAAAGTTTCATCACTTCTCTGTTCTTTCATCTCATCTAAACCTTTCTACAATACTGAAAAGTCATCCACAGCCTCTTTCTAAGCCGCCAGTATCATATCTTTGATACTCGACTGAGGGATCATATTCATAGCTCTAACTCTCTTAGGCTTTACTCTTTCCTTCCTACTTAGGGCATTAGCCCACCACATTCGCCTTACTAGGATGGTAGCGAATTTCACAGTCATAATCACTAAACAACTCTATCCAGCGACGCTGTCACATATTCAACTCTTTCTGACTAAAGATATGCTGAAGACTCTTATGGTCCGTATAGATGACACTCTTTGTCCCATACAGATAATGTCTCTAGATCTTAAGTGCAAACACAACCACACCCAACTCTAAATCATGGGTAGTATAATTCTTCTCATGAATTTTCAACTGCCTAGACGCATAGGCTATCACTTTACCTCTTTGCATTAACACATAGCCTAGTCCTATCTTGGACGCATCATAATATACCACAAAGTCTTCCGGTCCATCGAGGAGAGCTAGAACAGGCGCATTACACAACTTATCCTTCAAGGTCTGAAATGCCAATTCCTGTTCCTCACCCCAATCGAAAGTCTTACTCTTCTGAGTCAAGATAGTAAGAGACTTAGCTATCTTAGAAAAGTTCTCAATGAACCTACGGTAATACCCAGCCAATCCTAAGAACGAACGAACCTCAGTCGGAGTTCTAGGGGCTTTCCAATTCTTAACAGCTTCAATCTTACTAGGGTCCACATGAATTCCATTACCATTTATCACATGCCCAAGAAACTGCACTTCTCTTAGCTAGAATTCACACTTAGAAAACTTAGCATACAGTTTCTCCTTTTTGAGCAGTTTCAAGACTAACCTTAAATGTTCTACATGCTCCTCTTGAGTCTTAGAGTAGATTAAGATATCGTCTATAAACACTATCACAAACTTATCAAGATACGGCCTACAAACTCTATTCATCAAATCCATAAATATTGCTGGTGCATTAGTCAGACCAAAGGGCATTACAGTGAACTCGAAATGTCCATAACGAGTTCTAAACGCAGTCTTTAGAATGTCATCCTCATGCACTCTCAGTTGATGGTATCCAGACCTAAGATCTATCTTTGAGAAAAACTTCGACCCTTGTAGTTGGTCAAATAGATCATCAATCCTAGGAAGCGGATAACGATTCTTAACAGTCAACTTGTTCAATTCCCTATAGTCAATACACATCCTAAAAGAACCACCCTTGTTTTTCATAAACAAAACTGATTCTCCCCAAGGCGATGAGCTTGGTCAAATGAAACCTTTGTCCTGGAGTTCCTTAAGTTGACCTGACAACTCCTCTAATTTAGAAGGTGCCAAACGATAGGGATACTTCGCAATCGGTACAGCTCCAAAGATTAACTCAATCCGGAACCTAATTTCCCGGAGAGGTGGCATCCTGATAAATCATCAAGAAATACATCGGGAAAATCTCTAACCACAACAATCTCTTCTTGTTTCTTATTGCTAGCCTTAGCACTCATCAAAAGTCTCGCTTTCTCTTCTGGTCTTTCTCCTAATACTCTAAGCACGTTGCCATCTAGTAGTGGTATCCTCACTACTTTCTCATGACAAATTATTTTAGCCTTATGATTAGACAACCAATCCATACCTATAATCACATTAAAACTCCCATGCCTGAATGGTATCAAATCGATGTCAAAGACATGACCCTTGATTTCTAGTTTGTAACCCTTAATAACCTTATCAATCTCTACTAGCTGCCCGCTAGCTATCTTAATCTCATATCTGAAACCTAATTCACTAGGCTCTATGCCTATCAGAGGTATAAAAGTAGTGGAAACAAAGCTATAGTTGGCACCAGAGTCAAATAAGGTAGTGGCAAAATGATTGTTTAAAGTAAACGTACCCGTCACAATGTTCGGATCCTGATGAGCTTCCTCTGCTCCCAACATGAATGCCCTACCCCTAGCTTGGTTCCCTGGGTTTCCACGACCATGACCCCCGTTATTAGCATCAACTTGGTTTGGACGGTTTCCTCCCGGTCCTTGTGCTCTATTCAATCTAGGACATGCCGGTTTTAGATGGTCGGTACTGAGCTGACCTGACATGGTCGGTACTACCACACTCATAACATGCTCTAACAATTGGGTTTCTAGCATTGACATGATTCACATTCCTCGGCACACCTCTACAATCCCTTGCTAAATGTCTCAGGCGGTTACAGTTGAAGCATGTGCGACAAGGTCCACCGGGTGCATGGTAGGAGTTGCAGGTGGTACACTTGGGCCAAGTACCCGTATTCTCTCTTCCTACAGGGTTTACAGTAGTAGCAAAAGCATTCACAGTCCTAGTCCTCTTATTATCATCCCTTCCACTCCTATCCTTGCTAGGTTCCCCCACATTACCTCTCTTCTCAACCTTCTTAATTGATCCATTCCTAACAGCCTCATCAGTCAGTGCACCAGAAATCTGCACAGCCTTTTGTATAGTCTTTGGCTCTGTTGCTGCCACCATCCCACGGATTTGTGGAGCAAGGCCATACACATACCTCTCAATCATCCTACTCTCAGGAGTTACCAAATGTGGAACTAACCTAGCCAACTCATGAAACCTATCAGTATACGCAACATGGCCAGCCCCGACCATGACGTGATTCCACAACTCAGATTCTAACTTTTGCATCTCATGACTAGGACAAAACTCTTGTATCATCATAAACTTAAAGTCATTCCATGACATACTAACAACAACTTCCCGGCTTAGCGTGCGGATCTGAGAGTTCCACCACGTTAAAGCCTTACCCACAAATGAACCAGCAGTGTATTTCACTTTTTGGTCAATACTACAACCACTCATATCATGCACAGACTCCATTTTCTTAATCCAACGAGTAAGAACTACATCACCTCCCTTACCATCATATTCCTTAGGGTTACAAGCTAAGAACTCCTTATATGAACAACCTACCCGGTTGCCATTTACTATCACATTCCCAACGTTCTCCTGAACGTTCTCATTAACCACATTACCATTTTGATTTCTAACATTTCCTCGGTTACTAACCTGAGCCAACATGGCGGGTAAGAGGTTCTGCAATTGTTGGGCAATGATCGTTGAGAAGTCGGGTGCACCCCCATTGGCTCTCTCTACATTCCCATTGACTCCCTCTACACCCCCATTAGCTCCCATACCCTGGTCATTTCCTTGACCATTCAAAATCAAACCTCATCATTACCTTCCCTAGGTCTTCTACCCCTTCACCTCACCAACCCACGTTTAACCCCGTCCCCCTCCTAATGATTTGGCAGCAGGCCGGCCAGCACTTCGGGTCATCACCCTTGGCGGCATTATCCACACGAGGGAGAACATGGGCAACGTTAGGTAGGCAGGAAGACTCGCATATATATAGAATATCTTACTATATATACAGATATACACATAACACCACCTTACGGTGTCAACATCGATTTGTGTGAACCACAATACCAAGTATGAGTGAGTTGTGATACGCTTATAATTACGTTGGCCACCGTACTTATATTCGCATCCTTTCCCATTCATATTCAATATTGAGCCCACCCATTTCAATGACTGACATAACTAAGGCACCAAACCATGAACACACAAAGGCACACAAAAGCGGAACACCGCGCACATAGATCCTATACGCGACTAAACGACGGATCTTAGGTTATAGTCTAGGCCAATCCACCTAGTTCTCTATAACCTTGGCTCTGAAACCAATCTGTCACACCCCGACAATGGCAGAAACTCAGGAATGCAACATAATGATCAATCATAACACAAGATACAAAATAGAGAAAACTACATTGCATAAACTCCAATGCTATGAAGACCATCAACCTTGAAACAAAATCAAAGGATTGTCCCAAAAATCGCAACTAAAATCCACAAACTCTTACAATTATTCATGCCCTCACAGGGACCCAACATCAAACTTATTCCATACCATCCAAAACTATAATCAAAATAACAATCAAGCAAGACTTCGAACGAAAATTCCACTCGGGATATCTTCTAAATCTGCTATCGAAATCAACCAATCACCAATTATTCCTCTTTCCACTTTCACCCTTAAAATGATACTCGAGAAACGTCAAAAATTTCCAATACCTTTATATAGAGGATATAAGTGATATATGGACAGGAATAATATGCAAACAACTCTAGATCACAGCTAATCAATAACCATATGTCACTTACGCACCTAAAGAGCATACCAGCTGGAGCACTAAAATTAGGGCAGGACCACACACAAACCTAAGTAGGTGTACCTATCCGCTCCAATAACCACACAAATACTGGGTAGGCGTACCCATCCGATCCAAACAATCATGCAAATACTCCCATTCCTATCCAAAAACCCACAAAAACGAGGGTAGGCGTACCCATTCTATCCAAACATGTCAAGCATCACATAATATTCACATAGCAGTCATAAGCACATAACTTGTCCCAAAAACAAAACCACATTTCGCACAGATCAATTCAAAACACATTTGAGTATCATTTTATCCCAACGGAAAAACCAGGAAAAAGTGGGGCTACAAGAACTCACCTCAAGCAGAAAAAACTAGTAAAAAGTGGGGCTACGAGAACTCATCTCAAGCAAGTCATTAGCAACCAAATCTCAATCACACAAGCAAATGCAACGACGTCCGCACACGACCTAGTCCAGTTAATGTCCTAATTTAATAATCCAATTCCAAAAAAATCTTCACGTTTGATGCACAGAGTTTAGACGCGTTGTACAATTACCCAAAACAATTTAGTGGTGTGATGGTTGACGACATATTTCCACAATCATATCAATCTCATTCCCCGATAATACATACTTATACTATTTAGAGAAAAATAGATTATTAATAAAATAAATATTTATAATTAATTAATTATAAATATAACTCGACAAAGTCCCCATTCGGTACCATAGCAGTCACTTCAAAATAATCATTATATACGGTATGAAAATGAAACGTTTACTCAGAATAAACATTTAGAGAAGTTTATTAAAAAAATATATATTTCGACTTTTAGTAATTTATTAAATAAAATAAAATAACTAATTAAAAAATAATTTTTTATTTAAATCAAAAATCCCTGTTTTAAGAATTTTCTAAGAATACACTTTTTAAACAACGAAATATTCCGACATGACTCGTACGTTTATACAACGTTTTCCAAGGTTTCAAACCTTATTTTCAACATTTTTCACAAATTCGACACTTTTCGACAAAATTCCAAAATCTCAATCGTTAACGCTTACCAACACGTTTTTCCCAAAATATCGTTCAATATCACTTCGTAAATACATTTCCACTTTTAAAAGTCCATCAAAATTCTCATAACTACTACATATCGCTTATTGGGCCTTAAGGCCCAACAAGGGTCCATTAGGACATATATAAGTCCAAAATACTATTTAAGTCCAAAACCAAGGTCCATTTACATATATAAGTATATACTTATATGTAGAAATAATCCGGACCACAATAAGCCCTCCCATTAAGCCGCGGCTCAAATAGACTTATTGGGCCGTGAGTCCATAAACTCCAAAATACGTATATTAAGCTTTAAAATAAGCTATTAAGCTACGTATCGCTTTTGGTTACTACCATAAGCCTCAAAAATAGTCCACAACATACGCCATAACACAAAAATAATCAAAATCACTTTCCTAGTGATTTTGGGAATCCATTCGTGGCCTATAAGCCCAAATAAGCCAAGAAATAACTTAAAAATAAGCCCGAATAAGCCATACAAGCTACTATCAAAAATAAGCATTCTAGCATCATATATTATTCAACCATCACGACCACGACATCAAAACTACAAAAACCCTCTTTTTCCTTTTCTTTTTACACGAACCAAACACCCCCTTTTTCTTTCGTTTCGCTTCCAAAAATCAATTTTCACAACGATCAACTTGTAAAACTAACATCTATGCATCAAAAATAAACCAAAAGGACCAACAAAATTAAATTTTAAAACTTACAAGAAAATCTTCAAAATTTAAGATTTCGCCACGAAACCGTATCAACCCAAACTTGTTTAAAATGAATAACCAAAACACGAGAATCAACCCTAAATTATTTATGTCTTCATATTTCTTGGATCAAACTTCAAAATATAAGATGTGTGTGTTGTAGGTGCGGTACGATCACAAAGAAAGAGAGGAATTTTTTTTTGATTTTAAAAATGAACTATTGTGTAAAAAATGAGGATTAAGAAGCATCTTATGTACAATTTGTACAAGGTTAGTTAAAATTAAGCCCACTTGTCTCCTTTTTGTGTCTTCTTTTGACCGGCCATGGTATCCCATGGGGTCTCGAGCCTTCTTTTCGTGTCGAGATCACTTAAATACTCGTAAAACTCAACCGTAAAATATACACCAACTTTATTAGTATTATTATTCACTTTAAAAAATTACTTTCCCTTAACCTAGAGTATGTACAAACTGGCATAATTTCACTTTACAACAACCCTTCAAAACACATTAGGACATAAAAAAACGGACGTGTCAGACTCCGTTTTTTTCCGGGCATTTCTCACAATGCAACGGGTCAAACCACCCGAAATACACATAACACAATAATACCTTCCAAAAGGGATTATTAATCACAATAAACCACAATTCATCACATATCTCATAAAATCACCACCGTCAACACGGTACAAAAATCTGAATAAACTGACAAAAGTCAAATAGTCAAAGGACTATAAATGAAATATTCAGAACACAAAAAGGGCAAAGGTTACATTCTACCCCCTTAAAAGAATTTTGTCCCCGAAATTCAACTACTAACATCACTAAACAAATGCGGGTACTTCAATTTCATCTGATCTTCACGTTCCCACGTGAATTCAGGGCCACGTTTCGAATTCCACCAAACCTTGACGATGGCAATCCTACTACGCTTCAACTTCTTAAACTCTCTTTCCAAAATTTCCACAGGCTCTTCCACAAAATTCAACTTAGCATCAACTCGAATCTCATCCAAAGGCACTTGCAGTGTTGGATCAGCCAAACACTTCTTAAGGTTTGACACGTGGAACGTGTCATGAACACCGTTCAACTCCTCAGGCAAATCTAACTGATAGGCCATAAATGACCTACTTTTCTATAATCTCAAACGGTCCCAAAAAACCTAGGTCTAAACTTTTCTTCCTCCCAAGCGTACCACAACACCTTTCTAAAAGGCGACACTTTTGAGCAAGACCAGTCACCTACACTAAACTCTAGAGGCTTCCCCTCTTATCAGCATTAACTTTCTGACGATCAGCGCACCTTAAGTCTAATCCTTAATCTGCGAATCTTCTTAGTAGACTCTTTCACTAACTCAGTCCTATCAACTTACCTTCTCCAACATCAGCCCACATAATTGGCGAACGACAGAACACTTTCCACCATAACAATGCCCTCAAACGAGCCACAATCTCACACGTAGAAAGATAACAATTGTTATAAACGAAAACTCAAACCAATGGAAGATGCAACATTCCACTTCCCTGAATCCAGGACGCACGCTCCAAGTATGTCTTTCAAAGTCAGAATATAATGCCACTTTGACCATCGGTCGAAGGTGAAAAGCCGTAACAACAATCTAAACGAGTCCCTAATTGCCTCTTGATTGACTGCCAAAGACCTGGATGGTGAAACGACTACACTATCCCGATATAATCGAGATCGCACACACCATGTCCTAGCAACTCTCTTATTCAAATACAATCTAGAGCCACCTTTCCATCTTTATAATCCCTACAAGCATAGGTAGAAATGAGCACAGAACTTAGTCAATTTTCGATCCCTAATGACCCCAGATTCGTCATGCCCTACAACTCGTCCAAGCAGACTTAGTCACAAAATCCATAGCTATCCCTTTCCTATTTGCATTACAGGAATCTTAGGTTTGCTGAGCAACTAGATGCCTGTGTGCTCCATCCTTAAACCTTCAAACAAGTTAAACACTTTACTAACAAACTCAATCTATAATCATTTTTTCATTCCAGGCCACCAATACCTATCTCTCAAATCATAATACATCTTATCAGCTCCTGGGTGTACATAGTACTTCGACTTATGGGCTTCATCCATTATCAGGGTTCTCACCTCACCCTTCAAAGGTACCCATATTCGATCCAGGTAGTACAAAGTTCCATCACTTCTCTGTTCTATCATCTCATCTAAACCTTTCTGCAATACTGCAAACTCATCCACAGCCTCCTTCTGAGCCGCTAGTATCCTATCTTTGATACTCGACTGAAGGATCATATTCATAGCTCTAACTCTCTTAGGCTTTACTCTTTCCTTCCTACTTAGGGCATCAACCACCACATTCGCCTTACCAGGATGGTAGCAAATTTCACAGTCATAATCACTAAACAACTCTATCCAGCGACGCTGTCGCATATTCAACTCTTTCTGACTAAAGATATGCTGAAGACTCTTATGGTCCGTATAGATGACACTCTTTGTCCCATACAGATAATGTCTCCAGATCTTAAGTGCAAACACAACCGCACCCAACTCTAAATCATGGGTAGTATAATTCTTCTCATGAATTTTCAACTGCCTAGACGCATAGGCTATCACTTTACCTCTTTGCATTAACACACAACCTAGTCCTATCCCGGACGCATCACAATATACCACAAAGTCTTCCAGTCCATCAGGGAGAGCTAGAACAGGCGCATTACACAACTTATCCTTCAAGGTCTGAAATGCCAATTCCTGTTCCTCACCCCAATCGAAAGTCTTACTCTTCTGAGTCAAGATAGTAAGAGACTTAGCTATCTTAGAGAAGTTCTCAATGAACCTACGGTAATACCCAGCCAATCCTAAGAACGAACGAACCTCAGTCAGAGTTCTAGGGGCTTTCCAATTCTTAACAGCTTCAATCTTACTAGGGTCCACATGAATTCCATTACCATTTATCACATGCCCAAGAAACTACACTCTCTTAGCCAAATTCACACTTATGCAAAACACACACACACATAACAAATTACAACATAACTTATATGCGAGACACATTCTTCTCTCAGCTACAACAGACACTCTTCACGCCTTTATCCCTACGAATCCAGATCTTCCAATCCTCATGTCTTATGATTCAGCACTACAGAGAGTACGATCATTACTATCACCACTATTCGGTTGCACTTCTTAAACTCGCTGCACTACTCACTTAACACATCTTACTAGCTGAAAATACGAACGAGTTTAGACCTCATAAACTCAGAACAACAACACCAACTTCACTACCAACTACGACACTCTAAAACTCTTTCACTTGCTATGGTGTAGTGTGCACTCTTCATGTCTCACATTCTCTCTCTCTCTGGCATTATACAGTGTATCGAAATGTCCGCGACGCGAGATTCTACTAGAGTGAGATGTCCATCCTCATGCACTCTTTAACTGTGGTATCCAACCTAAGAACCTATCTTCGAAAAAACTGCGACCCGTGCATTGATCAAATAGATCATCAATTCTGAGGAAAGCGATAATGATTCATAACGCGTCAAACTGTTCAATTCTCTATAATCAATGCACACCTACAAGAACGCTCCTTTTTCTTAAAGAACAACACAAGCGCTCCCCTAGGCGACGAACTTATCAATCGAATGAATCCTTTGTTCTTGGAGTTCCTGAGTTAACCCGATCAACTCTCCATTTCAGAAGGTGCCAAACGATAAGGAGACTTGGCTACCGGCGTTGCTCCAGGGATTAACTCAATCCGAAACTCAATTTCCTGAATAGGCGGTAATCTAGATAGATCATCCGGGAATACCTCAGGAAAATATCTAACCACAACAATCTCTTCTTGTTTCTTATCACTAGCCTTAACACTCATCAACAATCCTACTTCACATCCGGTCCTCACCCTACACTCTAAGCACCTTGCCATCCGGTAGTGGTATCCTCACTACCTTCTCATGGCGAATTATTTCAGCTTTATAATTAGACAACTAGTCCATACCTATAATCACATCAAAACTCCCATGTCCAAAAGGTATCAAGTCAATGTCAAAGACATGACCCTCGATTTCTAGTTTGCAACCCTTAATAACCTTATCAATCTCTACTAGCTGCCCGCTAGCTATCTCAATCTCATATTTGAAACCTAATTCGCTAGGCTCTAAGCCTAACAGAGGTATGAAGGTAGTGGAAACAAAACTATAGTCGGCACCAGAGTCAAATAAGGTAGTGGCAAAATGATCGTTCAAAGTAAACGTACCCGTCACAATGTTCGGATCCTAGCGAGCTTCCTCTGCTCCCAACATGAATGCCCTACCCCTAGCCTGGTTCCCTTGGTTTCTACGACCCTGACCCCCGTTATTAGCAGCAACTTGATTTGGACGATTTCCTTCTGGTTCTTATGCTCTATTCAATCTAAGGCAAGCTGACCTGACATTGTTGGTACTACCACACTCATAACATGCTCTAACAGTTGGGTTTCTAGCATTGACAGGATTTACATTCCTCACCGGCACAAAAAACCGCTACAATTCCATTGCTAAGTTTCCCCCATAAATTCCTCTTTACTTAACAACTTTCTAATTGATACCAATTCCTAACAACAACAAGCCTTATCGTTCAGTACACCAGAAATCTGCACTGCCTTCTGCATAGTCTTTGGCTCCGTTGTTGCTACTATCCTACGGATTTGTGGAGCAAGGCCATTCACATACCTCTCAATCATCCTACTTTCTGGAGTTACCTAGTGAGGAACTAACCTCGTCAACTCATGAAACCTATCAGTATACGCAGCATGGCCAGCGCTAACCATGGCGTGATTACATAATTCAGATTCCAACTTTTGCATCTCATGACTAGGACAAAACTCTTGTATCATCATAAACTAAAGTCCTTTCCATTGGGAATAAAAAACCCCCCCACATACGAACAACAACTGCCCGCATAGCGTACATATCTAGAGTTTCAACACATGATAAAGCCTTACCCATAAATGAACCAGCAGTGTATTTCACATTTGGTCATTACAAACAACCAACTCATACCTGTACGTTCTCTCATTTTCTCACCAATGAGTAAAACTAATACATGCACCTCCCTTACCATTATATTCCTTAGGGTTACAAGCTAAGAACTCCTTATATGAACAACCTACCCGGTTGCCATTTCTAACGACAATTACCCTTACGTTCGCCTGAACGTCTCAATACCAACATTACCATTATGATTTCCAACATTTCCCGGCTTTACTACAACCTGAGCCAACATGGAGAGTAAGAGTTCTTGCGAATTGCTTGAGCAATGATCTTGATAATTTGGGTGCACCCTTATTGGCTTTCCCTCTACAATTCTAATTGACACCCTCTACACCCTCATTAGCTCCCAAACCTGGTCATTTCTTAACCATTTCATTCCTCAACACGCTCACATTACCATTCCCTTATGGTCTTCTACCCCTTCTACCTCTATCTAAATTACACCCCTTTCCCCTCCTAATGAATCACGGCAGCAGCCGGCCAGCACTTCGGGGTCCTCATCCTGGCGGCATTATCTATATAGATAACAGAGAACATGGGAAACATTAGGTAAGTGGGAAGACTCACATACATATATAGATTATCTTACTATATATAACCAGATATACACGTAACTCCACCCTACGGTGTCAACATCGATTTGTGTGAACAACATTATCAAGTATGAGTGTGATTTGATATCGCTTAGAATTACGTTGGCCACCGTACATATATTTTGTATCCTTTTCCCATATTCATACCAATATTAGGCCACCAAATTTCTTAATGACTACATAACTAAGGCACCAACCCCGCAAACACAAAAAGGCACCCAGAACGAACACCGTGCACAAGATCCATACGCAACAGACTACGGATCTTTAGGTTAAATAGTGTAGGCCAACCAACTAGTTCCTATATCCTGGCTCTGATTACCAATCTGTACACCCCGACAATGGCGAAAAGCTCAGGAATGCAACCATAAAGATCAATCAAAACACAAGATACAAAATAAGGATAACTACATGCATAAACTCCCAAGTGCTATTAAGATCATCAACCTGAACAAACTCAAAGTGATGTCCTAAATCGCAACTAGAAATCCACATATCTTTACAATGATTCATGTGCCCACTACAGGGACCATAATCCAAAACTATTCAAAACATCCGGAAACCTAAAATAGAAAAAGTAACAAGACTTCAAACGAAATTCCACACGAGATACTTCTAAGTCTGCTATCAATCACCAAACTACTCTTCTTTTACTTCACCTAAAAATGATACTCGAAAATGTCAACAATAATGTTGGTGAGCTCGTAGGTTTGACCTTAAACCCAAAAGTTGTGCCAATATTTCAACAGTGGACAATAGTGCTAATGAGAACATGAATATATAGAAACATACCTTTGCATCACCGCAAATCAAAAACCCTAATCACTACACTTCCTAATGCCCTACCAGCTGACCACTAAAATTAGGACAGTGCCACACACAAACCTGGTTAGGGCGTAACCCATCACTCCAAAATAACAACAAATACTAGGATAGAACATACCCCTAACCGAATCCAATCAATCATAAAAATACTGGGTAGGCGTACCCATCCGCTCTAAACAATTATACAATACGTAATATTCACATAGCAGTCATAAGCACATATCTTGTCCCAAAAACAAAACCATATTTCGCACAGATCAATTCAAAACATTTCAAAACACATTTGAGTATCATTTTCCCCCAACGAAAAAACCAGTAAAAAGTGGGGCTACGAGAACTCACCTCAAGCAAGTCTTTAGCAACCAAATCTCAATCACACAAGCAAATGCAACGACGCCTGCACACGACCTAGTCCAGTTAATGGTGCAATTTAATCAATCCGAATTCCAAAACAATCTTCACGTTTGATGCATAGAGTTTAGACGCGTTGTACAATTACCTGTAACAATTTAGTGGTGTGATGGTTGACGACTTAACTCCACAATCAT
This sequence comes from Tanacetum coccineum, assembly GCA_026074375.1. Lineage (NCBI taxonomy): Eukaryota > Viridiplantae > Streptophyta > Magnoliopsida > Asterales > Asteraceae > Tanacetum > Tanacetum coccineum. The sequence continues at coordinate 36,722 of BQNB010002558.1, forward strand.
ATCAATATCATTCCTCGATAATACATACTTATACTATTTATCGAAAATAGATAAGTAATATAAATAAATATTTATAATTAATAATTATAAATATATCTCGACAAGTCCATTCGGTAACCTTAGTCACTTCAAAATAATCATAATACGGTTGAAATTTAAACGTTTACGAGAAGTTTCGAGAAAAAATATATTTTTCGACTTTTAGTGAATTTATTAAATAAATAAAATAATTAAATAATATTTATTATTTAAAAATCAAAAATCATGTTTTTAGGAAAATTTCTAAATGTTTTTAAGAAATTTTCTACAGTATAAACTATTTACAAAATTCCGACATGACTCATACGTTTACACAACTGTTTCAAGGTTTCAAACCTATATTTTCAACTTTTTTCCACAAATTCGACCACATATTCGACCAAAATTCCAAATCTCAATCGTTAACGCTTAAAAACACTTTTCTCAACAATATCTTCACTATCCACTATCGTAAATACATTTTCACTTTCAAAAGTCCATCAAAATTCTCATAACTAACTACATTCAACAAGGGTCCATTAGGACCATATATAAATTCAAAATACATTTAAGTCCACAACCAGGTCCAGTTACATAAATAAGGATATACTAACTGTAAGAAATAATTGGACCACAATAAGCCCTCCCATTAAGCCGCAGCTTAAATAGACTTATTAGGCCGTGAGTCCATAAACTCTAAAATACGTATATTAAGCTTTAAAATAAGCTATTAAGCTACATATCGTTTTTGGTTACAACATACGCCTCAAAAATATCAACAAGACATACGCCATAAAAAAATAATCAAAGTAACTTTCCTAGTGATTTTGGGAATCCATTCGTGGCCTATAAGCCTAAATAAGCCAAGAAATAACTTAAAAATAAGTCCGAATAAGCCATACAAGCTACTATCAAAATTAAGCATTCTAGCATTATATATTATTCAACCATCACGACCACGGCATCAAAACTACAAAAACCCTCTTTTTCCTTTTCTTTTACACGAACCAAACACCCTTTTTTTTCTTTCGTTTCGCTTCCAAAAATTAATTTTTACAACGATCAACTTGTACAACTAACATCTATGCATCAAAATAAACCCAAAAGGACAAACGAAATTTAAATTTGAAAACTTATAAGAAAATCTTCAAATTTCTAGATTTCTATACGAAGAGGACAACCCAAACGTTGTTTAAATGAATAACCAAACACTAGAATCAACCCTAAATATTTATGTCTTCATGTTTTCTTGATCAAACTTCAAAAATTATAAGAGTGTGTGTGTTGTAGGTGTGGACGAACACAAGAGAGAAGGGAGAGGATATTTTTTTGATTTTGAAAATGAACTATGTATAAAAATGAGGATAATGAAATCATCTTATGTACAATTTGAACAAGGTTAGCTAAAATTAAGTCACCTTGTCTCCCTAGTCTTCTTTTGACCGACCATGGTATCCCATGGGGTCTCGGGCCTTTTTTTCGTGTCGGTAAAATTTACCCCAAAAGGCTTAGGGTTGATTACTCTAACTAATCTTTATCGATACCAATATTCTAGGAGGGCGACAAAGACCACACATACACACCCGTAACGACGGGATAGACACATGTGACTGCTCACTCCCACCTCGAATAAGCTAAAGAGTAGGAATAGTAGAGTAATATAGGGTATGGATCTTCTAACTTTCACCAATAGTAATAAACCAACAAGGCAACTGAGACATGCATACATGGCCGTAACGACGGAATAGACATGCACGCTCGATCACATCCTCATTCGCGTAAAACCCATGGTTAATGATTAGGAAAGGGAATTAGATTGCTGTTAAATAAAAATTATGAAACAAATAGATTAAGTCTAAAATACAAGTTGCTAGACACTTTTTCTGACCGTTACCATGATAAAGACACAACTATTTACAACGTCTTGATCATAGATCAAAAACAACAACCTAAGTTGGCGTTCCCGTAACGGTCAACTTCCCAAACATCCCAAACTTTACATACTTTACAAGGCAAGTGGCGATATCTTCCACTTTATACAATACTCTACATCGTCGATTTGTATCAATGAATAATCGATCCTTCGTGTAATTCCATCGGTAGTTGCGAAATGATTATCTTCAAACTTTTCCTTCTCTTTTTTTGCGAATTTTTCTAATTTTTTTGATTTTTTTATAACACTATACTACGAAACTAGGTGTAGTTTCACCATCTTCACGATCATAATAATTTCGGATAATTCCTTCGATAATTCTTCATTCTTCGGACGTACCATTAAACGTTTTGTCACACATTATTTAAGTGTAGCAAAATCCAGTACATATGGTCACGTAACCTAATATGTGTGTTTAAAGTTTAGTTTGTGTTATCTTGCCAAAAGCTAATGTGTATAGTCACATTTACTTCTAACACGATCATGTGACTATATGCCTTTATAATAGCCACATCATATCACAAATGTGTGACTTAATTATGTTTGTGGCCACATTTAAGGTGATTATATGTGACCAATATATTCATAACAGTCACATCATGAAGTATTCATGTGGCTATTATTTAGAGCAAAATGTGAAATCGGTTATCATTAAATTTCATATTAGTCACATTGAGTGTTTGTGTGTCTAAATTCATAATGTCATATATGGTCACATGAAGTGTTTGTTTATGTGTCTAAATCATGGACTCAAGTTTTGTCACACATTATTTAAGTGTAGCCAAAATCCAGTACTATATGGTCACGTAACTTAATATGTGTGTTTAAAGTTTAGTTTGTGTTAGCTTGCCAAAAGCTAATGTGTATAGTCACATTTACTTCTAGCATGATCATGTGACTATATGCCTTTACAATAGCCACAACATATCACAAATGTGTGACTAAATTATGTTTATGGCCACATTTAAGGTGATTATATGTGACCAATATATTCATAACAGTCACATCGTGAAGTATTCATGTGGTTATTATTTAGAGCAAAATGTGAAATCAGTTATCATTAAATTTCATATTAGTCACATTGAGTGTTTGTGTGTCTAAATTCATAATGTCATATATGGTCACATGAAGTGTTTGTTTATGTGCCTAAATCATAGACTCAAGTTTTGTCACACATTATTTTGTGAGGTGTGTTTTTTTGGTAAATTGTTTTTTAATTTAGGGTTTATGATTTTTTGGACCGTGGGGGGAAATTGGGATTTTTAACCAGGTTATGGGATTCAAAAGGTTTTTGATGTTTAATGGTTTTTGGCATTTAAAGAGTGTTTATAGGCTGATAAGGGGTGTTTGGTTTAACTCAGAATAAAAACAAGAAAATAAAAAAGGATGTTACACCCCAGCGAGAATCGAACCCGCGACCTCCCTTACAGAAGTCAAGCGGGTTACCATCTTGCCAGAGTAACCTATTCGTTAATGTTATGCATTTCCTTTTTAATATATAAGTTTAACCTTCATTGTTTTTTGCTAGTAGCTTAAAGAGTGCTTATAGATACTGCTTATTAAACCGTGGCTTTTTCTCCCTCTACTTATTTTCAACTTGTTTCACTTTTAAAATTTCGAATTTAGCAAAACTAAATAAGTTGTAGCTTATTTGGTTTAAAGCTTTTTCGATGCAGCTTATTTTTAAGCTAAAGTTATTTTAATAAAAGTTTTCATTATTAAATATAGTTTTAGTTTATAAAAAGTTTACAATTTTAATTAATAACAATAGTAGTTTTTAGATTAGCTTATTATTAAGCTAGCTTATTGTTTATTATCTAATGCTTAATATTTTCTCAATTTTGTATTTGTCTCACTTCACTTTCTCTAAGGTAGGAGTGAGCATCGGTCCAAAACCGGACCGGACCGGCCAAGACCGGACAGGACGGAAACCGAATTGGTCTAAAACGCTGGACCGAGGACCGGACCAAAATGGTACGGTCCAGTCCGGGTCGGTCCCGTCCTACAAGGCATAATGTTTGGGTTTTTTGGTAAGACCGATTGGACCGGACCGGACCGACCGGACCGAAGACTGAATTGGTCCAAAATGCCAAACCGAGGACCGGACCGAAATACGTTCGGTCCGGTTCGGTCGGTTTTTCAGTCCGGTCCAGTCGAACGGTCCGTATGTTCAGCCCCTTCAACAGTGGACAATAGTGATATATGACAGTAAATATATGCTAACAATCCATAGTAGGGGGTGGGGTTGTGTGGGGGCATTGCCATCCCCCCGCTATTCAATCACAATTGGTCACTTACGCACCTAAAGGGCCTACCAGCTGGAGCACTAATATTAGGGCAGGACCACACATAAACTTAGGTAGGCGTACCCATCCTCTCCAATAATCACATAAATACTGGGTAGGCGTACCCATCCGATCCAATAATCTTACAACACTGGGTCAAGCGTACCAACCACCATCCATCCAAACAAAACATGCAATCTTATTCAAAATAGCAGTCACACACAATCTTGTCCCAAAAACAAAACCAACATTTCCGCAAAGTATCAAATTTCAAAACATTTCAAACAATAATTGTAGTATCATTTTCCCCCCAATGGAAAAACCATTAAAAGTAAAGTGGGGTCTAAACGAGAACTCCACCTCAAGCAAGTCTTTAGCTGCCCAATCCAATCTCACAACAAATGCAACGACACCCCACACGACCTGTCCAGATAATACCTAATATAATCATACCAATTCCAAAACAACTCCCACTGTTTGATTGCATAGAGATTAATGCGTTTTACAATTACCAAAACAGTTTTAGTGGTGTGATGGTTGATACTTAATTTCCACATCAATAAATCAATCTCATTCCCTGATAATACATACTTATCTATTAGAGCAAGAATATATAAAGTAATATTAAAATAAATATTTATAATTAATAATTATAAAAATATCTCGACAAAAGTCCATTTGGTAAACCTTAGTACACTCAAATTCAAAATAATCATTCCACGGTGAAATGAAACGATTACTCATAATAAAACACATAGAGAAGTTCTCGAGAAAAATATATTTTTTCGTCTTGTTAGTAATTTATTATATAAATAAAATAATTAAATATTAATTATAATTTAAAAATCAAAATCATGTTTTTAAGAGGAAAATTTCAAAGTATAAACTTTTTACAAAATTTTGACATGACCTGTTGAAACGTTTCTACAAAAAGTTTTCCAAGGTTTAAACCTTAAATTCATCAATTTTCAACAAATTCGAACACTTTCGACAAAATCCCAAAAATCTCAATCTTTAAAACACTTAACCAATACTTTTCCCATAAAAATATCAACAATATCACTTCGTAAATACATTTTCTACTATTAAAAAGTCCGACAAAATTTTCTTAAACTAAGGGGTCAGGTTTCGTGGGTCTAAACATCGCTTATTGGCCTTAAGGCCCCACAAGGGTCCATTAAGTCATTTATCAAGTCCAAAATATAACCCAAGTCCAAAAAACCAAGGTCTATTACATATATAAGTCTATATCATATAAGTAAGAAATAATCGGACCACTAATAAGCCCCTCTATAAGCCGTCGGGCTCAAATGGGGCTTAATGGGTCCGTGAGTCCCTAGAGCTCAAAATACTGTATATTAAGCTTCTAAAAATAATCTAATAATCTAACGTATCGCATTGGTTACTACCAAAGCTCAAAAATATTAACAACAACGCCATAACACAAAAATAAAGTCAAAATCACTATATCAAGTGATCTGTATGGGAAACCCTATCTGGGCAATATAGCTCAAAATAAGGCCACGAAAGAGCTTAAAAATAAGGCCCAAATAAGCCATACAATCTACTGACCAAAATAAGCATTCTAGCATCATATATTAATTCAAGCCATCACGAATACGAAAAGAAACTGTGGGGGTTGTCACAACGATCAAAACTTACAAACCCCCTTTTTCTCTTTTTATACCACACGAAACAAACACCCCTTAATTCATCCATTTCGTTTCCAAAAATCGATTCTCACAACGATCAACTTGTACAACTAACATCTATGCATCAAAGTTGAAAAAATATGGTGGTTTATGGTGATTAGGTGGCGGACGACTCATACACACACACTTAAGTGTGTGTTTTATTTTTGAAATGAAAATGAAATGGATAGAAATGAGCTAGTGGAAGGAATATATGTGTACAAATGAAAGAAAACCATGCTAAAAACTAGCCATCTTGTTCCCTCTTGACTATTTGACTGACCATGGGATCCTATCGGTCTCGGGTCTTTCTTTTCGTGTCGAAATCACCTAAAAGCTCGTAAACACAACCGTAAAATATTTACCCCCAAATATAATGTAAGCATTATATTCACTTTAAAATACGTTTCCAATATCCTAGGAGTATTCACACGACATATTTTTCACTTATACACCTTCAAGAACTCAATTTTACATTACAGACGTGCCAGACTCGTTTGTTTCGGCATTTCTCAACATTTCACAGGGTTCTACACCACCCGGAATAACCACATAACACAATAAAACCTCCAAAAGGGATTATTAAACAAATAGAACCAAATTCGTACATATCTCATAAAATCACCAGCCAGGTCACACGGTAACAAAAATCTGAATAAACTGACAAAAGTCAAATAGTCAAAGGACTATAAATGGAATATTCATAACACAAAAAGGGTAAAGGTTACATTCTACCACCCTTAAAAGAATTTCGTCCCCAAAGTTCAGCTACTAACATCACTAAACAAATGTGGGTACTTCAATCTCATCGATCTGCACGTTCCCACGTGAATTCAGGACCACGTTTCGAATTCCACCAAACCTTGACGATGGCAATTCTACTACGCTTCAACTTCTTAAACTCTCTTTCTAAAATTTCCACAGGCTCTTCCACAAAATTCAACTTAACATCAACTCGAATATCATCTAAGGGCACTTGCAGTGTTGGATCAGCCAAACACTTCTTAAGGTTCGACACGTGAAACGTGTCATGAACACCATTCAATTCTTCGGGAAAATCAAATCGGTAGGAGCCACAGTGCCACTTTTCTCAATAATCATCAAACGTGTCCCAACAAACGCTTTGTATGTTTCCTATAAATTTCACAACAAATAGATCTAGAGATAGTGATTTAGAGAGATGAGAGATGGATGTAGAGATTAGTAAAAACACACTTTGATGTGTGTGTCAAAATGATTTCTTCCAACACCCTCTCCATGTGTGGAGAGGGTTTAAATAGTTCTTACAAAAATGCCCCATAAAACGGGCTATGGTGTGGGCTTACAGTGGGTAAAGACCCGGCCCACACCATAAATCATACGATTACTAATAAAAACTATGAGCTATGCTAAATATAAGAAAGCAAGTGGGTGACCATGAGTCATTTTCTTATCCTTAACAATCTCCCCCCTAAGGGAGGTAACCCCATAAATACAATTTGTATTTTACATTCGTATGAGTTGTTCTTCTGACTTTAGGCCTCATATAACTTTGATTCAATCATTCATTGACTTTCATTGTACATCTTTGTAGTGTCCTTGAGCTTTGTTTCCTTAGACTTTGTGAGAGATCTTTACTTTCTTTAAGATCAACAGCCACAGAAAATCTCTAATCAGCCTTGTTTGTGAAGTATTGCCTCCATGTGATGTAGTGACCTACGTACCGGCTGCTCAAACTTTTTCTGGATCATGATATGCAAGCATCAAGAAGCGGGAAGCAGTGTTATCTAAGTCTTTCATCAGCTTCATGAGTCTTTCATTAGGAAATATGAAGTGTGAGCATGGGTTATTAATTGACATGTCCTTTGTCCAGCATTCTAACCGAGTCGAGATTCCTTCACGTATATGTTAGTAATAAACACACGAAGTGTCCATTGTTCACTTCCGTTGAATAAGGGTTGCAAGAACCAACACGGTTTCCCCGTTTTTCCAGTATAAATACACTGCCTGTGATCAGGTAGAATTCCAAAGAATCTCCTTGACATGTGAGATCCTCGGATGTTCTGGCAATACCACGAGGATAATGCGAAGGACTCTTAAAATCTTTACTTGTTGTCACAGTATGTGAGAAACAAGCACAATATGGATTAGTGTCCTAACGAGATTTTTGGATGATCTCATGGCTCTAGACTCAATAGTGCATTTTTGGTTTTTGGTAGTCGGAGGCTGGAGCGGACTGCCACCTTTTCAATATCATCTAGCTCGGAGTGAGAGAGATGATAGAAATGTATTGATCTCCGTGAGAAATGAAACAAGAATCCTTTGAGGGATCTTGAGTGCACGTGAGGGTTGTGCCACGTATCACTGGTCTAAGATACTGGGACTTCAATGTCAGCAATCAACCATGTTGATTCCTGACAGCATATTAGTGACCCGGTTTCTGCCTAATGTTTAAGTAGGGCTTTTATTTTTTTTTGTTTATCTCTTAGATGTTTTTTTGCATTTATATTTATTCTTATTTTGGGGTGGTGGTGGGGTGCTTTCTTTTCACCCTTTATCTTAACATTTCTTTTTCATTCTTCAACCCCTTCAGTGCTTACCAAGACTTCATTACTAGTACCTTGTTGGGTTTATTCCAGTACTAGCTCTATCTCAGTCCGCACTATTCCCTTATTCTCACATAACTCCTTTTGTAATCATACCTAAGGACATCTACACTAACTAGTGGATTGTCCCTGGGTAGATCCCTCCGCTCAGGCAGGATCGTGGGACCTGTACCTAACCAAACCCATCCTTATAACTTCAAATAAAGTAAAATACAGGGTTGGTCTTATTGGTGTACAGTTACTATTCGCCCATAAAACAATTTTGAAAATCAAATCAAGGAACTTTTGTATATAGAAAGTTAAAGCCATTGTATCTGATTGTTTTGATCACGAACCTGCTCCCCCTCAACATGTTCGTTGATATAAGAAATTGTTTGACCACATGGAAGGGAGGAGTACCTGCTTAGACTTATAATCACACTTTTATCAGATTTAATATTTTAAATCACTATACTCATCCCCTGATCAAAAATTTCAAACCCTTTGAGATTTAGGATCTCAATTGATTTAAATATGTTAGAAAATTTAGGAGAAAATGTGGTCTGATTAAATACAAGCCGATATTGGGAAACCTACCTATAAATGCACCCCCTTAAATAAATGAGGACTCTGTTAGTGTCATTTATGATGAGTTTTATAAATTATTTGGAGTTTTAAACGAGAAACTCATGGAAAATTCATTAAACTGACACATAACACTGATTACCACACTACTTATTGATGTACAAGATTGTGTATGAGACAGGACCTGAAATATTCACACTTAAAGTGGCATAGTCAGTTTGTCCATGTTAGCAATCTGTAGTCCGTCTCGATACTCTCCAGATGGAAGTTGTCTTAGCTTTCCCCCGAACCAGCAATCCTTTCTTGAGAAGACACAACAAATATTTCGAAGTAAAGCGCAAATAATACGAACCCATCACATCAAAGCAATTAAGACTCCTGATTGAGCGTATTTCCTCCTTACAAATAGTGATGATAAGAATTAAAACACCAAGTTAGCAAGTCCTCAGGGGGATGTCACAATTATTGCCGTCAAAATAGCGGAAAAGATAATAACTAAGTCAACTAAGGTCTCGTAATGATAAACATTTTTCTTCCTGCAGATAATGACTATCTAATGACATCATACTATCAAACTATTTTTAACCACTTAATGACAAAAAATTCTACCCTCGATAAAATAAGCTTAATTGATTAACTGATAGGTGAAATACTAACGAATCATAAACATATCTTCAACTTCAAGGCTTCTAAAAACTACATAATTATATCCAAACAAACCTACGCATTTAAAACAACGAGGTGTTGCATTATTTGATCGAAATGTATTATTAATCCTAAGCCGCTATCCCTTGAAATAGTATTTAAGCCTCAAAGTTAACAACTTATGTCAAATGAGAGCCCATGGAGTTAAAACTCCCCCTCAAATTATTATCCGTATAAGTAATTACTTTTTTCCATAAAATTACCGTAGACAGATGAAGATAATTCGAAACAACTTTATCCCCCCCAGAACAAAAGACCCGTATTCTATTTTAAAGAATCTATTGAGTATTATACGAGGTCAAGATTTTACTTGAAGATCCTGTTTTAGTGTCAAAAATTGATTCTGACTTGATTCGAACACTTTGCAAATGATTAACCCGAACTTGGGATTTATGAAATCAATAATTTGAGAAAAAGTCGTTCGTGTTTCCAAAACTTAATACCAATGGAATCTAGTGAAACCTTTCAGTTGTACGTTAAACGAAGTAATACCTATTTGCCATATGTATCATTCAAAGTCCTAAAAGGTTTAATCACATAACATCCGTTGTCTAAAAGGAGTTAAAATTAATTAACTACCCCTGTTAATAAATACAGATTAGTTATTGTCCAAAAACCTTTTTCCGTTTACCTCCTTGATTATCTCAAAAGATCATTTTGAAAGAATTATTAGCACATTTCTCCCCCTCAAATAATGTCCCGTTTTCTATTTTTGGATCTCATCTAAGGGAACTTGCCGTGTTGGATCAGCCAAACACTTCTTAAGGTTAGACACGTGGAACGTGTCATGAATACCATCTAATTCCTTAGGCAAATCTAACATGTAGGCTACGGGGCCTACTTTCTCAATAATCTTAAAAGGTCCAACAAATCTAGGTGTTAGTTTCCCTTTCTTCCCAAAGCATACCACACCTTTCCAAGGTGACACTTTGAGCAAAAAATAGTCACCCACACTAAACTCTAGAGGTTTCCTCCTCTTATCAGCATAACCTTTTCTGACGCTCACGCGCAACCTTAAGTTTATCCTTAATCTGCGAGATCTTCTCAGTAGTCTCTTGCACTAACTTAGGTCCTATCAACTGACCTTCTCCAACCTCAGCCCACATAATTGGCGAACGATACTTTCTACCATACAATGCCTCAAACGGAGCACATCTTATGCTAGAATGATAACTATTGTTATATGAAAACTCAACCAACGGAATATAAACATCCCAACTTCCTCCGAAGTCTAAGACGCATGCTCTAAGCATGTTTTCCAAAGTATGAATAGTACGCTCACTCTGACTATCAGTTTGAGTGTGATAAGCCATACTCATGTCTAAACGAGTTCCTAATGCCTCTTGCATTGACTGCCAAAACCTTGATGTGAAACGACTATCACGATCCGATATGATCGAGATCGGCACACCATGTCTAGCAACTATATCATTCAAATATAATCTAGCCAATCTATCCATCTTATAATCCTCATGTATAGGTAGAAAATGAGCAAACTTGGTCAAGTGGTCCATAATGACCCAGATTGTGTCATGCCCACTACTAGTCCTAGGCAACTTAATCACAAAATCCATAGCTATTCCTTCCCATTTCCATACAGGAATATCAGGTTGCTAGAGCAAGCCAGATTGCCTTTGATGCTCAACCTTAACCTTTAAACAGGTCAAACACTTACTAACATACTCAGCTATGTCCTTCTTCATTCCAGGCCACCAATACATGTCTTTCAAATCGTAATACATCTTATCAGCTCCTAGGTGTATAGAGTACTTCGACTTATGGGCTTCATCCATTATTAGGGTTCTCACATCACCCTTCGAAGGCACCCATATTCGATCCAGGTAGTACAAAGTCCCATCACTTCTCTGTTCTATCATCTCATCTGAACCTTTCTGTAATCCTGCAGACTCGTCCATAGCCTCTCTTATGCTTTACTCGACTGAAGGTAGTACAAAGTCTCATCACTTCTCTGTTCTATCATTTCATCTAAACCTTTATGCAATCCTGCAGACTCGTCCACAACCTCCTTCTGAGCCGCCAGTATCCTATCCTTGATACTCGACTAAAGGGTCATATTCATAGCTCTAACTCTCTTATGCTTTACTCTTTCTTTCCTACTTAGGGCATCAGCCACCACATTCGCCTTACCAGGATGGTAGCAAATCTCACAGTCATAATCACTAAACAACTCTATCCATTGACGTTGTCGCATATTCAACTCGTTTTGACTAAAGATATGCTAGAGACTCTTATGATCCGTATATATGACACTCTTTGTCCTATACAAATAATGTCTCTAAATCTTAAGTGCAAACACGATTGCACCCGACTCCAAATCATGGGTGGTATAATTCTTCTCATGAATTTTCAACTTCCTAGACGCATAGGCTATCACCTTACCTCTTTGCATCAACACACATCCTAATCTTAGGCCCAACATCCTGTTTCCTCACCCCAATCGAAAGTCTTACACTTTTGAGTCAAGATAGTAAGAGACTTAGCTATCTTGTAAGAAAAGTTCTCAATGAAACCTACGGTATTATCTAGCCAATCACTAAGGAATGAACAAACCTCAGTCAAAAGTTCTAGGGCTTCCAATCCTTAACAGCTTTCAATCTACTGGGTCTTACATGAATCCCATTACCATTTATCACATGCCCAAGAAACTACACTTCTCTTTACCCCCCAAATTTCACACTTAGAAAACAAAGCCAACAGTAATATCACCATATGAGTAGTCCCAAGACTAACCATAAATGTTCTGTACATGCTCCTCTCAAGTCTAGAGTAGATTAATATATCGTACTAAAAACACTAATCACAAAACTTATACAAGATAATGGGCTACAAACTCTATTCAAACAAAATCCATAAATACCACGTTGCGATTATCAGACCAAAGATGGCATATACAGAGAACTCGAAATGTCTATACCGAGTTCAAAACAAGTCATTTTAATGTCCCATCCACCTGCCACTCTGAGCTGATGGTATCCAGACCTAAGATTTATCTTCAAGAAAAACTGCAACCCTTGCAGTTGATCGAATAGATCATCAATTCTAGGAAGTGGATAATGATTCTTTACAGTCAACTTGTTCAATTCTCTATAATCAATGCACATCCTAAAAGAACCATCCTTTTCTTAACAAACAATATCGGTGCTCCCCAAGGCGGCGAACTTGGTAGAATGAAACCTTTGTCTTGGAGTTCCTTGAGTTGTCCAGACAGCTCCTCCATTTCAGAAGGTGCCAAACGATAAGGAAACTTTGCTACCGGCATTACTCTAGGGATTAAATCAATCCGAAACTCAATTTCCCTAATAGGCAGTAATCCAGATAGATCATCCGGGAATACCTCAGGAAAATTTCTAACCACAACAATCTATTCTTGTTTCTTATCACTAGCCTTAACACTCATCAACAATCTCGCTTTCTCTTCCGGTCTCTCTCCTACTACTCTAAGCACCTTGTCATCCTGTAGTGGTATCCTCACTACCTTTCATGGCAAGTTATTTCATCCTTATAAACAGACAACCAGTCCATACCTATAATCATATCAAAACTTCCATGCCCAAAAGGTATCAAATCGATGTCAAAGACATGACCCTTGATTTCTAGTTTACAACCCTTAATAACCTTATCAATCACTACTAGCTGCCCGCTAGCTATCTCAATCTCATATCTAAAACCTAAGTCGCTGGGCTCTAAGCCTAACAGAGGTGTAAAAGTAGTAGAAACAAGACTATAGTCGGCACCAGAGTCAAATAAGGTAGTGGCAAAATGATCGTTTAAAGTAAATGTACCCGTCATAATGTTTGGATCCTGGCGAGCTTCCTCTGCTCCCAACATGAATGCCTTACCCCTAACCTGGTTCCCTTGGTTTCCACGACCTTGACCCCCGTTATTAGCAGCAACTTGATTTGGACGATTTCCTTCCGGTTCTTGTGCTCTGTTCAATCTAGGGCAAGCTGACCTAACATGGTCGGCACTACCACACTCATAACATGCTCTAATAGTTGGGTTTCTAGCATTGTCAGGATTCACATTCGTCGGTACACCTCTACAATCCTTTGCCAAATAACCCGGGTGGTTACAGTTGAAGCATGTGCGACAAGGCCCTCTAGGTGCATGGTAGGAGTTGCAGGTGGTACACTTGGACCAAGTACCCATATTCTCTCTTCCTACAGGGTTTACAGTAGTAGCAAAAACATTCCCAATCATAGTCCTCTTATTGTCATCCCTACCATTCTTATCCTTGCTAGTTTCCCTCACATTTCCTCTTTTCTTAACTTTCTTAATTGATCCATTTCTCACAGCCTCATCGGTTAGTGCACCAGAAATCTACACTACCTTCTGCATAGTCTTTGGCTTCGTTGCTGCCACCATCCCACGGATTTGTAGAGCAAGGCCATACACATACCTTTCAATCATCCTACTCTCAGGAGTTACCAAGTGAGGAACTAACCTCGCCAACTCATGAAACCTATCAGTATACGCAGCATGGCCAGCCCCGACCATGACGTGATTCCACAACTCAGATTCTAACTTTTGCATCTCATGACTAGGACAAAACTCTTATATCATCATAAACTTAAAGTCATTCCATGACATACTAACAGCAACTTCCCGGCTTAGCGTGCGGATCTGAGAGTTCCACCACGTTAAAGCCTTACCCACAAATGAACCAGCAGTGTATTTCACTTTTTGGTCAATACTACAACCACTCATATCATGCACAGACTCCATTTTCTCAATCCAACAAGTAAGAACTACAACACCTCCCTTACCATCATATTCCTTAGGGTTATAAGCTAAGAACTCCTTATATGAACAACCTACCTGGTTGCCATTTACTATCACATTCCCAACGTTCTCCTGAACGTTCTCATTAACCACATTACCATTCTGATTTCCAACATTTCCTTGGTTACCAACCTGAGCTAGCATGGCGGGTAAGAGGTTCTGCAATTGTTGGGCAATGATCGTCGAGAAGTCGGGTGCTCCCCCATTGGCTCCCTCTACATTCCCATTGACTCCCTCTACACCCCCATTAGCTCCCATTCCTTGGTCATTTCCTTGACCATTCAAATCATCAACACGCTCATCATTACCTTCCCTAGGTCTTCTACCCCTTCCACCTCTACCAACCCGTACACCCGTTCCCCCTCCTAGTGATTCGGCAGCAGGCCGGCCAGCACTTCGGGTCCTCATCCTTGGCGGCATTATCTATACGAGGGAGAACATGGGCAACGTTAGGTAAGTGGGAAGACTCGCACATATATATAGAATATCTTACTATATATAACCAGATATACACGTACCTCCACCCTACGATGTCAACATCGATTTATGTGACCAACATTATAAAGTATGAGTGAGTTATGATACGCTTATAACTACGTTGGCCACCGTACTTATATTCGCATCCTTTCCCGTTCATATCTAATATTAAGCCCACCCATTTTAATGACTGACATAACTAAGGCACCAAACCGCGAACACACAAAGGCACACAGAAGCGGAACACTACGCACATAGATCCTATACGCAACTAGACGACATTTCTTAGGTTATAGTCTAGGCTAAACCACCTAATTCTCTATAACATTGGCTCTAATTAACAATCTGTCACACCCCGATAATGGCGGAAACTCGGGAATGCAACATAATGAACAATCATAACACAAGATACAAAATAGAGAAAACTACATTGCAAAAACTCCAAGTGCCATGATACAAACAATCATGCATCACATAATATTCACACAGCAGTCATAAGCACATAACTTGTCTCAAAAACAAAACCACATTTCGTACAGATCAATTCAAAACATTTCAAAACACATTTGAGTATCATTTCCCCTAACGGAAAAACAGTAAAAAGTGGGGCTACGAGAACTCACCTCAAGCAAGTCTTTAGCAACCAAATCTCAATCACACAAGCAAATGCAACGACACCCGCACACGACCTAGTCCAGTTAATGTCCCAATTTAATCATCCAATTCCAAAACAATCTTCACGTTTGATGCATAGAGTTTAGACGCGTTGTAAAATTACCCAAAACAATTTAGTGGTGTGATGGTTGACGACTTAACTCCACAATCATATCAATCTCGTTCCTCGATAATACATACTTATACTATTTAGCGTAAATAGATAAGTAATATAATAAATATTTATAATTATTAATTATAAATATACCTCGAAAAGTCCATTCGGTACACCTTATTCACTTCAAAATAATCATTAAACGGTTGAAAATGAAACGTTTACTCATAATAAACACTCTAGAGAAGTTTCGAGAAAAATTATATTTTTTGTCTTTTAGTGAATTTATTAAATAAATAAAATAAACTAATTAAATATTATTTTATTATTTAAAATCAAAACTCATGTTTTTAAGAAATTTTATAAGTATACACTTTTTACGAAATTTCAACATGACTCGTATGTTTATACAACGTTTTCCAATGTTTCGAACCTTATTTTCAACATTTTTCACAAATTCGACACTTTTTGACAAAATTTCAAAATCTCAATCGTTAACGCTTACCAACACGTTTTTCCCAAAATATCGTTCAATATCACTTCGTAAATACATTTTCACTTTCAAAAGTCCATCAAAATCCTCATAATTACTACATATCGCTAGGCCCAACAAGGGTCCATTAGGATATATATAAGTCCAAAATACTATTTAAGTCCAAAACCAAGGTCCAGTTACATATATAAGTATATACTTATATGTAGAAATAATTCAGACCACAATAAGCCCTCCAATTAAGTCGCGGCTCAAATAGACTTATTGGACCGTGAGTCCATAAACTCCAAAATACGTATATTAAGCTTTAAAATAAGCTATTAAGCTACGTATCACTTTTGGTTACTACCATAAGCCTCAAAAATAGTCCACAACATACGCCATAACACAAAAATAATCAAAATCACTTTTCTAGTGATTTTGGGAATCTACACGTGGCATATAAGCCTAAATAAGCCAAGAAATAGCTTAAAATAAGCCCGAATAAGCCATACAAGCTACTATCAAAAATAAGCATTCTAGCATCATATATTATTCAACCATCACGACCACAATATCAAAACTACAAAAACCCTCTTTCTTTTTTCTATACACGAACCAAACACCCCCTTTTTCTTTCGTTTGGCTTTTAAAAAATCAATTTTCACAACGATCAACTTGTACAACTAACATCTATGCATCAAATTAAACCCAAAAGGACAAACGAAATTTAAATTTGAAAACTTACAAGAAAATCTTCAAATTTGTAGATTTCGACACGAACCGAACAACCCAAACGTTGTTTAAATGAATAACCAAACACTAGAATCAACCCCAAATATTTATGTCTTCATGTTTTCTTGATCAAACTTAAAAAATTATAAGAGTGTGTGTGTTGTAGTCGGACGACCAAGAGAGAAGGGAGAGGAAAGTTTATTTATTTTGAAAATGAACAGTGTAAAAATGAGGATAAGGAAAGCATCTTATTACAATTGGACAATGGGTAGCTAAATTAATCTACCTCTGGTCTCCCTAGTCTTATTTGACCGGCCATGGTATCCCATGGGGTCTCGGGCCTTTCTTTTCGTGTCGGAATCACTTAAATACTCATAAAACTCAACTGTAAAATTTACCCCAAAGTTAATTAGCATTTTTATTCACCTTAAAAATACTTTTCCATTAACCTAGAGTATTTACACGACATATTTACACTTTAAACCCTTCAAAACTCATTTGGACATTAACGGACGTGTCGGAATACAAATAACACAATAATACCTTCCAAAAGGGATTATTAATCACAATAAACCATAAATCACCATAATTCTCAACAAAATCACCACCTTCAATACGGTACAAAATCTAAATAAACTGGCAAAATTCAAATAGTCAAAGGACTATAAATGAAATATTCAAAACACAAAAAGGGAAAAGGTTACATTCTACCCCCTTAAAAGAATTTCGTCCCCGAAATTCAACTACTAACATCACTAAACAAATGCGGGTACTTCAATTTCATCTGATCTTCACGTTCCCACGTGAATTTAAGGCCACGTTTCGAATTCCACCGAACCTTGATGATGGGAATCCTACTACGCTTCAGCTTCTTAAACTCTCTTTCTAAAATTTTCACAGGCTCTTCCACAAAATTCAACTTAGCATCAACTCGAAATCATCCAAAGGCACTTGTAGTGTTGGATCAACCAAACACTTTTTAAAGTTTGATACGTGGAACGTGCCATGAACACCATTCAACTCCTCAAGCAAATCTAATCGATAGGCCACAGGGCCTACTTTCTCAATAATCTTAAATAGTGCAACAAATCTAGGTGCTACTTTCCCTTTCTTCCCAAAGCGTACTACACCTTTCCAAGGCGACACTTTGAGCAAGACATAGTCACCTACACTAAACTCTAGAGGCTTCCTCCTCTTATCAGCATAACTTTTTTGGCGATCACGCGCAACCTTAAGTCTATCCTTAATCTGCGAGATCTTCTTAGTAGTCTCTTGCACTAACTCAGGTTCTATCAACTGACCTTCTCCAATCTCAGCCCACATAATTGGCGAACGACACTTTCTACCATACAATGCCTCAAACGGAGCACATCTCACACTAGAATGATAACTATTGTTATACAAAAACTCAACCAACAGAAGATGAACATCCCAACTTCCTCTGAAGTCCAGGACGCACGCTCTAAGCATGTCTTCCAAAGTCTGAATAGTACGCTCACTCTGACCATCGGTCTGAGGGTGATAAAGCCGTACTCATATCAAAGGCGAGTCCTAATACCTCTTGTATGACTATGCCCAACCTGATTAAACGACTATCACTCTCCGATATAATCGAGATCGGATCAAACAAAGTCCATGTCTAAGCAACCTATCCTCATTCAAATAAAATCTAGCCAACCTTTCCATCTTATAAACCTTACGCATAGGTAGAAAATGAGCAGACTTAGTCAACCAGTCCACAATGACCCAGATTGTGTCATGCCCACTACTAGTCCTAGGCAACTTAGTCACAAAATCCATAGCTATCCCTTCCCATTTCCATATGGGAATCTTAGGTTGCTGGAGCAAGCCAGATGGCCTTTGATGCTCAACCTTAACCTTCAAACAAGTCAAACACCTACTAACATACTCATCTATATCCTTTTTCATTCCAGGCCACCAATACCCATCTCTCAAATCATAATACATCTTATCAGCTCCTGGGTGTACAGAGTACTTTGACTTATGGGTTTCGTCCATTATCGGAGTTCTCACATCACCCTTCAAAGGCACCTATATTCGATCCAGGTAATACAATGATCCATCATTCCTAAGTTTAATCATCTCATCCAAACCTTTCTGCAATCCAGCAGATTCATTTATAGCCTCCTTCTGAGCCGTCAGTATCTTATCCATGATACTTGACTGAAGGATCAATATTCTAGCTTCTAACCTCTTAAGGCTTTACTCTTTTATTTCCTACTTAGGGCATCACCCACATACCCCTTACCATATAATGGTACGATTTCACATGAGATCATAATCACTAACCACTCTATCCCAGCGACGGCTTCGCACATTCAACTCTTTCTTGACTAAAAGTAATATGCTAAAGAAGACTCTTATAATCCTATAGATTGACGCCTCAACCCCCCCTACTCTTTGTCCCCATACAGATAATGTCTCCAGATCTTAAGTGCAAACACAACCGCACCCAACTCTAAATCGTGGGTAGTATAACTATTCTCATGAATTTTCAACTGCCTAGACGCATAGGCTATCACTTTTCCTCTCTGCATTAACACACAGCCTAGTCTTATCCCGGACGCATCATAAAATCTTCTGATCCATACCTGGAGAGCTAACAACAGTCGCATTACACAACTTACCTATAAGGTCTGAAATGCATATTCCTAGTTCCTCACTCTAATAAAAAGTTGGGAAATAAAGGGCCGAATGACCCCAAATAAAATCTTACTTTTCTGAGTCAGAAATAGTAACGAGACTTTAGCTATCTTAGAAAATTCCTCAATGAACTTACGGTGTAATACCCAACCCATCCTAAGAACGAACGACCTCAGACGGAGTTACTAGGGGCTTTCTATTCTTAATAGCTTCAATCTTACTATGTCCACATATGAATCCTAATACCATTTTATCCATGCCCAAGAAACTGTCACTCTCTTAGCCAGATATTCACACATATTAAACTAAGCATACAGTTTCTCTTTTTGAGTAGTTCCAAGGACTAACCTAAAGTTTTCTACATGCCCTCTTGAGTCCTTATAGTAGATTATAAGTCATCTATAACACAGTCACAAACTTATCAAGATACGCACCTACAAACTCTATTCAACAGTCCATAAATATTGCTAATTGTTATAGATTTAAGTCAGACACAAGATGGCATTATAGTTGAACTCAAAATGTCCATTAACGATTTTTCTAAGTATAGTCTTTAGAATGTCATCCTCATCATGCACCTCTCAGCTGATGGAAAACAGACCTAAGATCTATCTTAGAGAAAAAAACTACGACCCTTGCAGTTGGTCCCAAGATAGATCATCAATCCTAGTATCGGATAACGATTCATAAACAGTACAACTTATTCAATTCTCTAAAGTCAAATACACCATGCCTAAAGGAACCATCCTTCTTCATAACGAACAATATACAGGCGCACCCCAAGGCGATGAACTTGTCGAATGAAATCTTGTCTTGAGTTCCATGAGTTGTCCTAACAACTCCTCCAATTCAGAAGGTGCTAAACGATAAGGAAACCTTGCTACTCGCATTGCTCCAGGGGTTAACTCAATCCAAAACTCAATTTCCCGAATAGGCGGTAATCCAGATAGATCATCCAGAAATACCTCAGGAAAATCTCTAACCACAACAATCTCTTCTTGTTTCTTATCACTAGCCTTAGCGCTCATCAACAATCTTGCTTTCTCATCCGGTCTCTCTCCTACTACTCTAAGCACCTTGCCATCTGGTAGTGGTATCCTCACTACCTTCTCATGGCAAATTATTTCAGCTTTAAAATTAGACAACCAGTCCATACCTATAATCACATCAAAACTCCCATGTCCAAAAAGTATTAAGTCAATGTTAAAGATATGACCCTGGATTTCTAGTTTGCAACCCTTAATAACCTTATCAATCTCTACTAGCTGCCCGCTGGCTATTTCAATCTCATATTTGAAACCTAAGTCGCTGGGCTCTAAGCCTAACAGAGGTATGAAGGTAGTGGAAACAAAACTATAGTCGGCACCAGAGTCAAATAAGGTAGTGGCAAAGTGCTTGTTCAAAGTAAATGTACCCGTCACAATGTTCGGATCCTGGCGAGCTTACTCTGCTCCCAACATGAATGCCCTACCCTTAGCCTGGCTCCCTTAGTTTCCACGACCATGACCCTCGTTATTAGCAACAAATTAGTTTGGACGGTTTTCTCCCAGTCCTTGTACCGTATTCCATCAAGGACAAGCTGGCCTAACATGGTCAGTACTACCACACTCATAACATGCCCTAACAGGTGGGTTTCTAGCATTGACAGGATTCACATTCATTGGCACACTTCTACAATCCTTTGCCAAATGACCTGGGCGGTTATAGTTGTAGCATGTGCGACAAGGTCTACCGGGTGCATGGTAGGAGTTGCAGGTGGTACACTTGGGCCAAGTACCCGTATTCTCTCTTCCTACAGGGTTCACAGTAGTAGCAAAATCATTCACAGTCCTGGTCCTCTTATTATCATCCCTTCCATTCCTATCCTTGCTAGGTTCCCTCACATTTCCTCTCTTCTCAACCTTCTTAATTGTTCCATTCCTAACAGCCACATCAGTCACTGCACCAGAAATCTGCACAGCCTTTTGCATAGTCTTTGGCTTCGTTGCTGCCACCATCCTACGGATTTGTGGAGCAAGGCCATACACATACCTCTCAATCATCCTACTCTCAGGAGTTACCAAATGTGGAACTAACCTAGCCAACTCATGAAACCTATCAGTATACGCAGCATGGCCAGCCCCGACCATGGCGTGATTCCACAACTCAGATTCTAACTTTTGCATCTCATGACTAGGACAAAACTCTTGTATCATCATACACTTAAAGTCATTCCATGACATACTAACAACAACTTCCTGACTTAGCGTGCAGATCTGAGAGTTCCACCACGTTAAAGCCTTACTCACAAATGAACCAGCAGTGTATTTCACCTTTTGGTCAATACTACAACCACTCATATCATGCACAGATTCCATTTTCTCAATCCAACGAGTGAGGGCTACAACACCTCCCTTACCATCATATTCCTTAGGGTTACACGCTAAAAATTCCTTATATGAACAACCTACCCGGTTTCCATTCACTATCACATTCCCAACGTTCCCCTGAACGTTCTCATTAACCACATTACCATTCTGATTTCCAACATTCCCTTGGTTACTAACCTGGGCCAACATGGCGGGTAAGAGGTTTCGCAATTGCTGGGCAATGATCGTTGGGAAGTCAGGTGCACCCCCATTGGCTCCCCCTACATTCCCATTAGCTCCCTCTACACCCCCATTAGCTCCCCTACCTTGGTCATTACCTCGACCATTCAATTCATCAACACGCTCATCATTACCTTCCCTAGGTCTTCTACCCCTTCCACCTCTACTAACCCGTTCACCCGTTCCCCCTCCTAGTGATTCGGCAGCAGGCCGGCCCAACATTCTTTGGGTTCTCAATCTTGGCAAACAATATTATACGAGGGAGAACATGGGCAACGTTAGGTAAGTGGGAAGACTCGTACACATTCATTGAATATCTTACTATACAAAACCAAATATACGCACAACACCACCCTACGTGTCACATCTGAATTTTTGGCACAACAATACCAAGTATGAGTGAGTTGTGACACGCTTATAATTACGTTGGCCACCGTACTTATGTTCGCATCCTTTCCTATTTATATTCAATATTGATCCCACTCATTTCAATGACTGACATACCTAAGGCACCAAACCAAGAACACACAAAGGCACACCAAAAGCGGAACACCACACACATAGATCCTATACACAACTAAACGACGGATCTTAGGTTATTGTCTAGGCCAATCCACATAGTTCTCTATATCCTTGGCTCTGATAACCAATCTGTCACACCACGACAATGACGGAAAATTAGGAATGCAACATAATGATCAATCATAACACAAGGTATAAAAATAGAGAAAACTACATTGCATAAACTCCAAGTGCTATAAAGACCATCAACCTTGAACAAACTCAAGTGATGTCCCAAATCGCAACTAAAATCCACAATCTCTTACATTTATTCATATGCCCTCGCAGGGGACCATAACCAAACTTGATCCAAAATCTCCAAAACTAAAATCAAACAGTAAGCAAGACTTCAAACGAAATTCCACACGTAACTTCTAAGTCTTCTATCAATCACCAAACTAATCATCTTTCACTTCAAACCTAAAATGATACTCTAAAAACGTCAACAAAAAATGTTGGTTGAGCCTCGGTAGGTTTTCGACCTTTAAACCTAAAAGTTGTGCCAATATTTCAACAGTGGACAATAGTGCTATATGACAGTGAATATATGCTAACAATCCAAGACATAGCATCCCCGCTAGATCATATCTCAACATCCAATAATAAACCCGGAGTCGCAACTCCCAAATCACTAACGCACCTAAAGGGCCTACCAGCACTGGAGCACTATATTAGGGCGTACCACACAGAACCTTGCATGCCAAACACAGTACATGCAAGTACCACAACAGACCTGTATGCTCAAACCACTACGATGCCAAAGTAAATCAACACATAATATTCACATAACAGTCATAAGCACATATCTTGTCCCAAAAACAAAACCACATTTCGCACAGATCAATTCAAAACATTTCAAAACACATTTGAGTATCATTTTCCCCCAATGGAAGAATAGTATAAAGTGGGGCTATGAGAACTCACCTTAAGCAAGCCTTTAGCTACCAACTTCTACTACACGAGCAAACGCCCGCATACGACCTAGTCCAGTTAATGTCCCATTTTAATCATTTACTTCCAAAACAATCTTCACGTTTGATGCATAGAGTTTAGACGCGTTGTACAATTATCCAAAACAGTTTTTAGTGGTGTGATGGTTGACGACTTATTTCCACAATCATATCAATCTCATTCTCCGATAATACATACTTATACTTTTTAGCGCA
Organism: Tanacetum coccineum; assembly: GCA_026074375.1. Lineage (NCBI taxonomy): Eukaryota > Viridiplantae > Streptophyta > Magnoliopsida > Asterales > Asteraceae > Tanacetum > Tanacetum coccineum. The sequence goes on from BQNB010002558.1 coordinate 60,738, forward strand.
AATATATAAGTAATATAATAGATATTTATAATTATTAATTATGAATATATCTCGACAAGTCCATTCGGTACACCTTAGGCACTTTAAAATAATCATTATACGGTTGAAAATGAAACGTTTACTCATAATAAACATATTAGAGAAGTTTCGAGAAAAAATATATTTTTCGTCTTTTAGTGAATATAAATAAAATATTTAAATATTGTTTGATTATTAAAAATCAAAAATCACGTTTTAAAAAAAAATTTAAGTATAAACTTTTTATGAAATTTCGACATGACTCGTACGTTTATACAACATTTTTCATGGTTTCAAACCTTATTTTTTCAATAATTTTTTACAAATTCGACACTTTTCGACAAAATTCCAAAAATCTCAATCTTTAACACTTTTCCTCCAAAATATCATTCAATATCACTTCGTAAATACATTTTCATTTTCAAAAGTCCGTCAAAGCTCTTAAAATGACCAAATATTGCTTATTGGGCCATAAGGCCCAACAAGGGTCCATTATAGTATTTATAAGTCTAAAATACGATTCAAGCCCAAAACCAAGGCTCATTTACATACATAAGTTTATACTTATATGTAGAAATAATCCGGATCACAATAAGCCTTCCCATTAAGCCACGACTCAAATAGACTTGTTGGGCCGTGAGTCCATAAACTTCAAAATACGTATATTAAGCTTTAAAATAAGCTAATAAACTACGTATCGCTTTACGTTACTACCATAAGCCTCAAAAATAGTCCACAATATATTCCATAACACAAAAAAAAATCAAAATCACTTTCCTAGTGACTTTGGAAATTTACACGTGGCCTTTAAGCCCAAATAAGCCAAGAAATAGCTTAAAAATAAGCCTGAATAAGCCATACAAGCTACTATAAAAAAATAAGCATTCTAGCATCATATATTATTCAACCATCATGACCACAACATCAAAACTACAAAACCCTCTTTTTCTTTCTTTTATTACACGAATCAAACACACCCTTTTCTTTCGTTTCGCTTCCAAAAATCAATTTTCACAACGATCAACTTGTACAACTAACATCTATGCATCAAAATAAACACAAAAGGACAAACAAAATTTAAATTGAAATACTTACAAGAAAATTTCAAATTTGAGATTTCCGACACGAACCGGACACCCAAACTTTGAAAAGGAATAACCAACACTAGATCAACCCCAAATATTTATGTCTTTATGTTTTCTTGATCAAAATTCAAAAAATTATGAGTAAGTGTGTTGTAAGTGCCGGACGGACAAAAGACACACACAAGTGTGCTTTGATTTTTTGAAATGAAATAAAAATGAGTGGAAATCTCTTAGCATATGGAATATATGTGTACACCTTTGGACACAACTCCTAAAAACTAGCCATGTTTTTCCCTATCCTTCCCATAACCGGCCAAGGGATCCAAGGGAGTCCCGGGCCTTTCTTTTCGTGTCAAAATCACTTAAAAACTCGTAAAACTCAACCGTAACATTTACCCCAAAGTTAAAAAGTATTTTTATAATCAACCCTAAAAAATACTTTCCATTAATTAGAGTATTCACATTCCATATTTACACTTTAAACCCATTCAAATTCAATTTGTACATTAACAGACGAGTCCAGACTCGTTTTTCGCATTATTCTCCAAATTCACGGGTCAAACCATCCGGAAACACATAACACAATAATACCTTTAAAAAAGGATTATTAATCACACTAAACCTCAAATCATCACATATCTCATAAAATCACCACCGTCAACACGGTACAAAATCTGAATAAACTGACAAAAGTAAAATAGTCAAAGGACTATTAATGAAATATTCAGAACATAAAAAGGGCAAAGGTTACAAATTTAGATGGAATAAATGATGCAATAAAATAAACGTTATTTGATGTCATCAGTGACCTAGGATTACAAATAACGTTTTGATTCTTTAGGGAAAGATCTGGACAGTGGACTACTAGTATATAAATAACCGTTATGCAATAAGTTAGTAAAGCCTCAATGAGCTAGATTTCGATATTATCACCATTATCATCTCCTAGATAGATAAAAATGCCTTGTGAATGCTTTATGTGGGTTTGTTAATTATGACAGGAAAACTGAAAAAAAACCCCCAAAAAACATAGAAGGGGTTTTAGGAAAGACCCACCTAAGCTTAAGAATGATATATTATAAAAGAAGTAAAACAATCATTGCACTCATAGACAATACCTGCGTTTTATTAGATTAAACTAGCTAATATATTTTCCTTACATTTGGCTTGATCGCTTATTTATCTATTGTTTATTAACTTGTGTGTGTTAATTGTCATCATTTAGATTAGGATAAACCAAAACTCGTGCCAATGTCTCAGGCTAAGAACCCCCCTTTGCGTTAGTTTAAGTTTAAAAATATTTAAATAGGATAAATTAGGACTAACTTAGATGACTAAAATATTGATAAATTTAAGTATTAATACTCGCTCTTAGTGATCGACACCCTACTTACAAACGAACCTACAACTGATCGGGTACACTGCCCATTAGTGTTTGTTAATAGGTAAAGTCAACAAAATATAAATAGTAAAACTTGATTAATAAATTACCTACGCACAACGACCACATCAAGTTTTTGGCGCCGCTGCCGGGGAGTGAGTTTGTTTAATTCTTGTTTATTAGTGTTTTAGTTTAGGTTTTGTGTTTTTAGTTTAGTTTGTTTGTGTGTTTGATTTTTCTAGCATTGTATATTTTTGCATATTTTGTATATTTGTTTGCATTATTAGTCTTGTTGTCTGTCTTCTGGTCGAATACTGAATACGGCGTATTCATCCCTTTGGATATGGCGTATAAATTTTTTTCTCTAAACCAATACAACGTATTCGACTTTAAACATCAATACGGCCTATCCAGTTTACTGAATATGACGTATCGATCTATTTGACCTTTTTCTCTATGTTCGTAGCAAATTTATTACAGGAAATGGAGGACCTCGATATAACTATGGAGGAATATGTCAGTATGAAATTGCAAAAGCTCTTAGGCAAGGTCAGGTTTATAACTGGGAAACTACTAAGTATGGTAAGATCAGTTGGTGTCTTGATGATGTAGACATCAACATCCTTAGATTTTTTGAACAAAATTCCCCAAATATAGTTTTATGATACGCGTTTAACATCGGAATTTAGAGTTCTCAATAAGAAAAGAAAAAAAAAAAAAAAAAATAAAAAAAACAGAAACAAAATAAACCTATGGTAAGTCCTCAGCATGGCGATGAAGTTAATTTGAAAAATGAAACATCGTTGTCCGAATATGATGATGGGGAATATAATGTTATATCATACAGTGATCTATTTCCTTTTAACATATTTTCTGTCAATGATTCAAAATTGGATACGGACAACGATGGTGATAAAATCAATATTAAACAGTCTTTTGGGGATATATCTATCGAACCATTACGTAATGTAATAAGTATCAATATCAGTACCTATGCACGAGGGTCAAATAAACTTTTGGAAACAAGTCATGATGCAATTAGTAAAAGTTTCACTGTTGAAACTTTTATCATGAAATTAAGTGTTAATATCATGATTTAGAATTATTTTAACAAAGGGATGCTAATGAATCTTATTAAGAATGTATATGTGCCATTGCGAACCCGATTGAAGACCTAATCTGTTATAAAGGATGGGACTTAAGCTGAAGGGAGTCTAACTTAAAGACTCTCCCAAAAACAAAAGTGCTTGCCGGGAGACAACCCGGAATGTATTTTCAATTTTGTTACTGTCTTCCCAGGTTATAGATACGGCGTATCCAATTCAATGGATACGGCGTATCGACCTAACCTGGACGTTATCTTTTTATTTTCTTGAATTTAAAACATTATTGTCAGACTTGTCAATGCGGCGTATTTAGATTTTTGATATGACGTATTTGACCTCTCACCCGTACTTAGGATTGTTTTCCTACAAGTTTCAATACGGCGTATCCTGAAATTTGGATACGGCGTATCGACTTCCTATACAATATTCGTTTTTTTGTTTTTTTTCTAACCGACGATCATTTAGATATAGAATTGCTTTCGTTTTCTTAATATTAATACATGAACTTACTAAACGGGATGATGAATTTGGTGTATACATATTTTCTAGAATCTTAATGTGTTGTAGCCATGCTGGTACCCAGACGATTTTACAACATACATTCTTGCTCATATACGCAACATGGAATATCATAGCGAGAAAATCTCAGGGGAGTTTTTCTGTTCTAGTTCTTTAATTTCCTGTTTTTCATGTTATATTTATACAACGTGGGCGTTATATATCTTAAGTGGGGAGAGGAGAATTAGAACATTATTTGTCCTTATTTTTACATTAATATGCCTAATTTATGCTTAAATTTAATTTTTTTTACCATATTTTTATGAGATTATTAGTTGCATGACCCGCAAACATAACCCTTATTTCCATATTGTGAGGATTAAGCTTATTCCGCTTTCCAATTACTTAAAATTCCACAAATATATGAGTGTGCCGGTAATTGTAGCAAAATTTAGAGCTTGACTTGGTATACTATTCGAGACCACCATAATAAGTATTATTTTATATAATTGGAGTGACCATTCTAAATTGGTAAATTTCTAGGATTACACCAAAAAGCCTATACATATTGTGATATTAACTAACCACACTGGTTAGTTAACCCTCCCGTATAAACTCTTTTGTTTACTCTCATCTTTAGAGTAAGATACCCCTAAAAAAACCTTCTGAGCCATTCCTTTCATTTCTTACACCATCAAATATTTGTTTTGTTACACCTTTATACCTTAGCCTACCCTATAGATTAAGTCCTTAATCTGTTGCTAGTTTCTTTAGTGTAAAAGTATGTATTTTATGTGTTCGTGTGCGTATTTTCTATCTTTGGTTAGGTCGAGAATTTGCACAATGCAATGGGAATGTGAAAGTAGTGTATTTTTATTTTTCGTGTGTTTACTATTTTCACTATTATGATGGAAATAGAATCCAGATTTATCATGTTCGTGAAGTGGTGAAATATATTTTTTTACACCTAAAATTTATTTTCTTTGTTTGTTTAAAAAAAGAAAAGAAAAAAAATTAAAAAAAACAGAAAAATACAAAAGGAGAGAAAAAAAGGAGAGGATTGTGAGATAATCGGTTCATCTAAACTTAACCGATTTTATTATTTATGAGGATCGATTTTATCAGTTGGTACTTTTGTTGCTATAAACCAACAAAGTAAAGTTATGTGGGGGTGTTGTATATTATTTTTAGTTGGTCGCAATATAAACCAACTATGTATTTTTTGTATCAAGTGGTAGATATCGCCACTATTGTTGTATATTATATTATGGATGATTGGGAGTTGGCCGTTATGGGAACGCCAACTAGGTTTGTTTTTATTGATATTTGATCAAGACATCTTTGAGTCTAATTCGTGTCTACTAAAGCGTGAGTTTCTAGTGTTAAAGCATGAGTTAGTTTATGATTTTATGTCTTTTTCATGGCTATAGTCGGGAAAGTAGCTAGCAACATTGTTCTTTATTTGTTTGGACTTAATCTATTTCTTTTGTTATCTTGTTTTACACCAATTACAAATATTTCCCATGCCTTATCCCTAACCTTTGGTTTACTCGAATGAGGGAGTGAGCAATCACATATGTCTCATTCATGGATTTGAATGTGTATGTGTGGTTTTGTCACCCTTGTTGGTGTATAACTATTGGTAAAGGATTACTTAATCCCTAGCCTATATTGTTCTTCATCCTAACATTTGGTTTTACTCGAATGAGGGAGTGAGCAATCATATGTATCTCATTCATGGATTTAGATGTGTATATGTGGTTTTGTCGCCCTTGTTGGTCTACTACTATTGGTGAAGATTACTAATCCTATTCTTTAGCCTATTCAAGTTAACGAGTGAGCAATTACAAGTGTCATGGTCGTGGATTTGGGCGTGCATTTGTGGTTTTGTTACCTTTTTTGGAATATTGGTATCGATAGAGATTAAAAAGAATGATCATCACGACCGAGCAATTGAGCGAATTACTTTAGTGGTGGAGATGTGTATCCTTGCCAAGCTTATGATAGAATACTCATCACGACCGAGCAATTGAGCGGATTACTAAAATGTTACCACATAGATTATGTTAATACAAATAATGTCTAAAAACGTTATTTATATTTTTTAACCTCTCGATGTTTTGATAATAACAAAATGTAAAAACATTTATGATAAAATTAAACGTTTATAAACATACTAATCGAAAAATTCTATTTCTAAGATTAATCGTTATATAAGGTATGGAATTAAACAAATCAATTAACATGATTAAGTGATCAAGAAAATATTATTCTTAACTTACATTTCACAAAAGTGTATTTAACAAAAATATATATCCAAAATATTTTATCCATAACAAGAAATGTTTAATAAAACAATAAATTTGAAATAAAGATTTTTCCTCCAAAATATAAGTTCCAAAAACAGATAAACCATTCCTACTAACAGAACAAAAAGAGGATCGTACACTACAGCGGCCCCCTTAAGGCCTGGCGGCCCCCTAACAAATTAGTGGACCTGCCGTGACGTCAATAGAGTAATGGATCTTTTTTGTCTCCTATAATACTGGGCCACCCAACTGAAACTATAACCTCTTGCCACGGAATTTTCCTCAGAACTACTTTTCTCACTTCATTCTTTCTTTCTCAAATACATATCTTGATCACTAACATATCTGATCTTTGTTTTCAAGTGAATAATTCCCTCTTCCTCTCTTCTTCTAATCCAAGTGCAAGAGAAGAACAACGTATCATCTAGAAAACGAATTTTTATCAAGTGATCTCTTTCCTCCTCCGTCAATATCATAAATTTTATTATAATATTTTGTGGTGTTAGTAAAATTGGATTATGTGTAGATCAAACAGTGTAAATTGTGTATTGTGTGAATTGGATAGTGTGTCAATCAAGAGTATATATCTTGAGCTGTGTAAAGACTTAGTAGAAGTCTTAGAAGGTTTTCTAGCTAAGATTAGACCGACATCTAGCTTAGTGTCCCGTGAAATGTACAAAGAAATGACGGTGTAAACGGTTTTCTTCGCCTAAGGGAGCATGTTTTACATAGTGAAATCTCGAGTGGGAGTCTGCGGGGAGTGTGAGTGGGCGAAAGGTGCTTCATACCGAACCACTATAAATCTTAGTGTCTTAGTCTGATTATTTCTTTCCTTATCTCTTTATATTGTTATTGTTTATTTAGTTCATTACATTATATAGTTTTAGTTGTATTCACATTGTTGATTGATTTACATAACCATTTTATATGGCAAAGACTTAAAACGGAAAATTTAACCGGTAAACTATTCATACCCCCCTTCTAGATCCTACAATATAGTATCAGGACAAGTTCACTCATATTTTTTAAAATATACTATATTTTAAAGCTTGGATCGATCTATGGATTCTGACATATATCTATAAAGGCAATCCTTGCAAAGACTACCACTTTTTGAAAGTGATAGTTTTATTTATTGGAAATATAAATTCGAGACATATATTAAATCAAAAGATCTAGATCTGATGGCAATGTATTTACGATAGTGGATTTTCCAACTATTGACAAAATCCGAAACCAAATAATGAGGTTATCCCTTTTGAAAAAACAAACGATGATCTCAAAAGAAACTTGCGAAAATAATGAAGCTAAAATGGTTATTACAATGCTTTGCCTAAGTAAAAGAATATGAACGAATTTTTCATGTGTAGATATGCAAAAGAAATTTGGAAAACTTTGTTAAACAACCCATCAAGGTAATAGCCAAGTCAAAAATAAATAAGATCTACCTTTGGTTCAACAATATGAACGATTCGTTATTTCCAAAAGTCGAATCTATAGTATAGTGCTTTTGCTAAGATAATACTATATTACTAGTCTTAAAGCTCTTGATGAAGGTTATTCTAGCAAAAACTACGTAAGGAAGTTTCTTAGGGCTCTATATCCTAAATGGAGAGAAAAGGTCATGGCGATTGAAGAGTCGAAAGACTTAACGTCACTATCTCTTGATAAGCGTTATTAGGAACCTCAAGTTACGAAATGATCATCACAGAGGAAAAGATTCTGAAAAAGACCAAAGCAAAAGTTGAATGGAAATCTATTACTTTAAAGGTTAAGAAAGAATCTAGTGATGAAGAGTGTTCAACTTTCGGTAGTGAAGACGAAGAGTACGCCATGGCGGTAAGAGACTTCAAGAAGTTCTTTAAAAGAAGATGTAGATTCGTGAGACAACCTCGAAATGACAAAAAGACATTCCAAAGAAGCCTTGATGACAAGAACGGTAAAATTAATAGAAAATGCTTAGATACTGCGTCCCCGAATCATCTTAATGGAGAATGGGTCCAAAACCACCGAAAGACCAAGAACCAAAGATTTTTGTCGGAGGCTCTGGAGCGATAGCGGTGGAAGAAGATGATGAGAAGGTCAAAAATGAAACGTGTCTTGTAGCTCAATGCCCCCCCCCCCCCCAAAAAAATCCAAGGTTAGGTAATGTATCAATCCTCCTACTTTAGTGATGAAAACTCATCAATTGATGATTTAGCTTTAGACAATGAATATGATAAGTTATGCAAAATGAGTCTAAAGATAATCACTAAAAACAAAAAGTTAAAAGCTACTAGAAATAGTCTAGAAAATAAGCTTAGAGAATTAAAAGATAAATTGTCCACACTCGAGAAAAACAAAGGAGTTGATCTCGATTGTGCAAAGTGTCATGCACTTAAAATTGAGAATGAAAAACTCAAAGAAGAATCTAATAGATTAAACAAATTTAAAAAGGTACACATTGCTTAAATGAAATGTTAAATAATTAAAAACCATCCGCTGATAAATTAGGTTTAGGGTTTAATTCATTTGAAGCATCATCTAGTGGAACTAAGGAAATAAAATTTGTGAAAGCTCATAAAAAGGCGTATTCTGATGAAGATCCCATAAACCTGGGCGGCCCCCTAAGTGATCAGGCGGCCCCCAAAATAAATATAGGACCACCACCAGCAACGCCTGGATCTAAGAAAACTGTGTCTTTTCAAAAATCTATTTTAGGTCCTAGACCAAAACATATAATTGTAAATAAAGCCAAAGTTCCCGTTGCTAGTGACAATGAAGTTAAACAATCCTATAAGCCATTGTCAAAACCCGGAGTTGGATTTTTGAAACCTAATTTTAGATCAAAAACCCCACCTCCTAGAAGAGTCAATAATAATTATTCTCATCCTAAAACACCGCAACCAAAAAGATATGTTGGTCGACAAAACCAACCTCATGACTTTCCTGTAAGTTGGAACAACTTTCCACGTCAAAGTTACATGCCATGGGAAATGCGTCTTCTATTCTCACATCCCAACCAATTGCATCAAATGCAAGGGATGTTTGGCACTAACAATTTTGGACCCATGAGATATTGAGGACCAAATGTTTGAGTTATTGTCTTATATAAATAGATATGCCTTGGAGTCGACTTGGAGCCTGACGAATGGATCAAGGATAACGGATGCTCTAAACATATGACGGGAAACCGAAAGCTCTTCTCCACTTACAAGGCATACAATAGAGGTAACGTTATTTTTGGTAGTAATCTTCGCAGTAACATCATTGGCAAAGGTATGATTTCTAATGACTCTCTCAAAATAGATAATGTAGAACATGTTGATAACTTAGGATTTAATTTGCTAAGTATAGGACAAATATGTGACAATAAGTGTAGAGTAACTTTCTCTGAACATGATAGTGAAATCACTAAGTACGGTAAAGTCATAGGTAGAGGTATTAGGAAGAAAGACTTATATGTGATGAAATTAAGCCAAAGGATCAAATTTGTCTAACAATGATTGATGAAAATTCCACCTTGTGGCATAGAAGATTAGGACACGCAAATATGCGTCTCATTCAATCGTTGGCCTCTAAGGATTTAGTTAGAAACTTACCTAAGCTTAAGTTTGATCAACACTTTTGTGATGCTTGCAAATTAGGAAAACAAACTCACGCTAGTCACAAAGCTAAGAATGTAGTCTCAACGACTAGATGCTTAGAACTTCTCCATATGGATCTCTTCTGTCTATCCGCTGTACGGAGTTACGGAGGAAACCTTTACACCCTAGTCATAGTAGATGACTACTCTAGGTATACTTGGACTAGATTTCTTAAGGATAAAACCGAAGCTTTTGATCAATTTGAAATATTTAGTAGAAAAATCCAAAACCAATTAGGTTGTTCAATAGTGTCAATAAGAACCGACCACGGTAGAAAATTTGATAATGAGGTACAATTTGGAGAGTTTTGTAATACCAACGGTATTACACATAACTTCTTGGCTCCACGCACTCCTCAATCAAATGGCGTGGTCGAAAGGAAAAATAGGACACTTCAAGAAATGAGTAGGACTATGTTGAATGAGCAATCGTTACCATAAAAGTTTTGGTGTAACGCCGTAGATACTTCAACATACATTCTCAACCGAATTCTCATTAGAGCCATTCTAGGAAAAACACCTTATGAACTCTTAAGAGGTAGAAAACCTACGCTAGATTATTTTAGAGTGTTTGGAAGCAAGTGCTTCATTTTGAACACAAAAGACTACCTTACCAAGTTTGACCCAAAGTCATACGAAGGTGTCTTTTTAGGTTATTCTCAAAATAGTAAAGCCTACATCATCCTAAACAAACACACTAGGAAAGTCGAAGAATCACTTAACGTGACATTCGATGAAACTCCTCCACCCTCTAAGACATCACCCTTGGTGGATGATGACTTAGATGAAGAAGAAGCAATTAAGGTCACCGAAAAGAAAAACCTAGAAAATGACATTGTGGATAAAACTTTAGAGATCGATGAAATAGTCGACATTAAGGAATCTAGGAACCATCCATTAGAAAATGTCATAGGAAACCTTAACCAAAGAACCCTTAGGTCACAAGCCCAAAACCAAAGTAATTTCTTTTGTTTTATATCAACTATAGAACCTAAGAATGTGAATGAAGCGTTAGGAGATGAAAGTTGGATAGTCGCCATGCAAGAAGAATTAAATCAATTCATTGCTAATGACGTTTGGGAGTTAGTTCCTCAACCTAGGAATATGACAATCATAGGAACTAAGTGGGTATTTAGAAATAAGTTAGACGAGAACGGTATTGTTTCTCGAAATAAGGCTAGGTTAGTTGCTCAAGGCTACAACCAACAAGAGGGCATCAATTATGATGAAACATATACCCCGATTGCTAGACTTGAGTTTATTAGAATATTATTAGCTTATGCTTGTGTCTTAGATTTTAAACTATTCCAAATGGATGTAAAAAGTGTATTCCTGAATAGTTTTATCAATGAGGAGGTATACGTGGCACAACCTCCAGGATTCATTGATTTTGAAAAACCGGATCAAGTTTATAAATTAAATAAAGCTTTATATGGTCTTAAACAAGCACCCAAAGCTTGGAATGATAGATTAAAAGCTTTCCTTATTAAACATAAATATAAAATAGGAATGGTAGATAACACTCTTTTTACTAAGAAGAAAAGTTCAAATCTTATCATTGTTCAAATATATGTCGATGACATTATATTCGATTCGACTTGTCAAGACATGTGTGATGAATTTGCCAAAATCATGCATGACGAGTTCGAGATGAGCATGATGGGTGAACTTAACTTCTTCCTTGGATTACAAATAAAACAAATGGAAGATGGTATCTTCTTTAATCAATCTAAGTATATTAAATAAATGCTTAAGAAATTTGGTCTAAAGGATTATAAACCAATGAAAACCCCCATGTATTCTGAAACTATACTCACAAAAGGTAAAGAGTGTGAGTTGGTAGATAGTACCAGGTATCGAGGCATGATAGGTAGTTTGTTATACCTAACAGCAAGTAGGCCTGATATCATGTTTAGTGTCTGCCTTTGTGCTCGCTTCTAAGAGGCTCCCAAAACCTCTCACCTTGAAGCGGTTAAGCGTATCTTTCGATACATTAAAGGCACTACACACATAGAATTATAGTATCCTAAGGGGACCGGCATAGAAACCGTAGTATATGCCGACTCTGATCATGCAGGAGATTATGTGGACCGAAAGAGCACTAGCGGTATTTGTACGTTCATGAGATGTTGTTTGACATCTTGGTTCTCAAAGAAACAAACCGCTCTTGCTATATCCACTACCGAAGCCGAATACGTAAGCGCCGGAAAGGCATGTCAACAAGCACTATGGATGAAACAAGCTCTTATCGACTACGACGTACGACTCGACGACGTTCCTATCATATGCGACAACAAAGACGCGATTGAACTTAGCAAAAACCCAGTGCAACATTCTCGTACCAAACACATTGAAATACGTCACCACTTTCTTCATGATAATATCCAGAAATGACATATCTCAATCGAAAAAGTGCCATCCGTCGACAACATCGTCGACATTCTTACTAAACCCCTTAAACGTGAATCGTTTAACTATCTACATCTTGGTTTAGGAATGATGGAACACATTCCGTAAACCTTATGTGTCCGCTTCTCCTTCTTTTAGTTTCGATTCTAGTCAGTGTTCCATTTTATGCCGTGACAACTTGAATACTTCATCCGAAGTACTTTAAGCATTTTTAATTTGTGAAATGCAAATTAAAATGTCACTCCTCTTTGTTAAATTTTCATCAAAAACTCAAGTCCAATACCCTTTACTGAGGGCGACCCCCATATAGGCGGCTCCCCAATATATTTGGGACCGCCAGGAGATATGTGATCGTCATCAGCAGACCATAATATGGAACACTTAAATAAAAAATTTCAAAACACAAAAACAAACACTCCTTTATTTGCTGCCATTGACGAACACGACTCAAAATCCATTAAAACTCAAATTCAACCATTAAAACATCAATTGAAGATCAAATCAACACTAATAATCAATCCTAATATCACAAAGATCATCAATTGTAAGACATTTTATCTATTTTCTTTCAATTTGAGTCTAGGGTTCATGATGAACACCAAAAATTAAAATTAGGGATTTTTATGTTTTCTTTCAATTTTGTACAATTAAGACAACTAGGATACAATGTATAACTAATATGCTTTCCGTAGATATAGGATTTGCATACATTAGTGAATGTGTTGAATAATTGATTTCGAACCAAAACCTCAATTTTATTTTCAAATCACTCACGTTAAGAACATAATAAAATTGTTGTTGTGCATTGTTAATCCAATACAAAAACATTTTCAAACACATGCATAATGATCTCATGAACAAATTTCAAGATACATAATTCATATGTATTTTTTGACTTGTTTGGATGAGCAAAATCAAATTAAGGAGCGTTTGGATTAACTCTTAGGATTTTATATTTAGGTCGAGTTAATCGTTACTCCACATTTGTTACATCTAGACACACACTAGAAGCAATGTGCATAACCAACTACAAGTGAAACGGTAATAAAATGTGATTTCGCTTTTGTTTTAGGAAATCATGCCTCGTAAGTCATCCGAAGATCATAAAAATACAAGAGAATACATACCAATGATATCACATGAATACCGTACTCCTATAAAAGAAAAACTAAGAGACCTTGAAAGCCGTTACATTCATGAGGGTCGGGTGGTTTTTGACAACTTTGCGGATCTAAACTATGTTCGGTCTTTGTTCCATTTTGTCGAGTTCGAGTGTCTCCTTGAAATAAATGAACAAATTTGTCCTCGCTTCATTCTCGAGTTTTATAGTCAATATCGAGTCAGTTATTCAACATTTTGGGCATTGAAAAGAACATTTAAGTTCTCACTTGAGTTATTTGCTTCAATTCTCTCCATTCCATGTGAAGGAGAATGTTCTTACTTCTGAAGAACCCTCTCTAGGAATAATTTAATTCTTTCTACTTGAATAGGGCTGATTTTGGTGGCGCTGCTATTTTCCGTTTTTTTTTGACTTATCACGCTTTTTGTCGAGCTTCCCTAGTATTTTTATTCCCTTTTTTCGAGAGCGATCCTTTAATGGGGTAGTGGTTGTCTCGCGCTGTTGGCTTTTTAGGCTGAGATATGCTGAGAGTCTATTAGTGTAGAAGAGTTATCATGTTTTGGTTATTTGTTTATTCTTTTTCTAATTGTTGGACTCGCTCTATTTGGAGTTATAGTGTTTTTTGTGTGAACGCTATAATTTTAGTGCTAAGAGATTGTTTGCTTTTTTTTTTCTTTTTTTTTATTTTTTAGTAAGGATATAATCTCATTAGAAAAAATCTCTTAAATGTGTAAAAAAATAAAATTAGACTAATGTAGATTCTTGGGAGAACAAACACTGATAAAAAATGCCCAACAATAAGAATGTACACAACAAGCCACGATATCACGGATAATCACCCACACGTAGTTCGAAACTCCATCAGCCCCACATCTTAACACTATAATCAACGCCCATAACCCAACACAACCCCAAAAACCAACCGACTCCAAACTCCAGCTCCCATGTGATCGTCGCGATAGACACCCCCTCCGCTTCAACTACTACGCGTCCCCCATCACTGCAAGCGTCTCTCTGCGCTCCTCCTCGTACATATCTCCTATCCGCTCCCATCGACACAACTCTCTACCATCTTGCTCCTACCCTCGTTTAAAATCTACCGCACTCGTTCCTACATAACCAATCTATTAATATCACACTTCAAACCTCAAATTACACACTTTAATGACACATATTGTACATGTATTTCATCTAAATATCGTCTAATATATGATCACATCATCCAAAAATAATCCTCATCTACGAAAATGAAATACAATATCATATTGGCCATTATGAAAACATTGGGTTATATCTATCAATCTTTAAATACAAATTATAGTAATTACTATTTTTAAGAGAGCTCTCCAAGTGTTTGAATCAAATTGAGGTTGATTATTCTGTAGATTTAGCTAGGGATACGTAATTATGTAATATTATCTTAACCTCTATCAAGGATAATCGAGTCAACAGTGTATAAATGTGTCTACATTATTATTTTAAATGATTGCTATGTGACATTTAGTAGGACATTTTAGTCCCATTTATATACTTCTTCTTGAGCACTTATTTTACATGACTTTATTCTCTCCTTTTGATATATTATGTGATCTTGAAGTAATAGAATATGCATATCGCCCTTTCTATTCTTATTAACAACTCTGGCAAAAGGGATTAATATTCTAGAAAATTTCAGGAATCTCCAGAAACGGATCATTAAATATAGGGCGGCTCTCTTAATATATTTGAAGACCGCACTGATTAAGGGCATGCCATCAAGAAACCACAAAATTTTCTTATTCCCTCTTTTTCTGCAACTCTGACCCTATTCTACTTAGGTCCAACCATCCTTTCCTTTCTAGACAAAACACTTCCTAGAATCTTCATTCTCCAATACCATTCCTTTCCCAAAATCCTTCTATATAACCATCATTCTCCTCCATATCAATCTACACTTCTCTTCTACATCTTTCTCTCATCATCAAGATCTCAATGTCATCCTCTAGCAAATCCACTCATGACTACTCTAGAAAACACCGAAGGGCCATTCTTGAGCCTTGGAGACAAAGTCACAATCTCCCACCATCTCCTCTACCTAATAGGAATACACCTACCTCTCCTACTACAACTAATTCTTCACCATCTCTTTTACCTCCACAAAACCCATCTCTAAACTAAATAGCACATGAACTTCTTCACTTGTTCTACTCTGTTTGAGATTCAATACATTGAACCCTCACATAACCATAAGCAATTGATGCTATAAATCCTTCACCTCCATACCTCACCATGGCATCCCTCCACTTCCTTAGATCAAGTGTGAACCTTTCATTCAGAATTCTATCATTGTACTTTGAAACCCGAACAATACTATTTGATTACATTGAAAGATGACTTAACGTATCAAATCTCTAAGCATGGTCCTTTCATCTCAAATTCCATCCTCAAAATACAAAACTCCTCACCCATAATTGAACAATCTCAAAAGCTTAATAATAAACAACCCCTCTTTTGATTATGGCATCTTCTACCTTTTAAGAATCGAGAAATAGGGTAGATTTATATCTTATTATGTTTTATGTTATCTACTTTTATTGTTATGATTCCTTATCTAATGTTGTATGAATGTGTCTTAGCTCTTATTAAGATCTAGTTTTTAAATTTTATGTTGTATATATATTAGTTTGGATGTGTAGTGTATGGTTTTCTTGTTGTTGATGAATCTCTTCTTTTGTTTAATTGGAATACAAGTGTTAACTTGAAGATATTTGTTTGCATTGTACTTTCTATCCTTGTTTTGTAAGCATAACAATTTCGGTGATCGATCCCTTGTTACCCTAAACAAGGGGGAGCACACATTAAGGGGGGTCTTGATATCGTCGATTTCTTTCTTCCTTCGACAACTCGACGATCATTCTTTTTGAATTCGACAAAAAGGGGGAGAAATGAAACATAACTCATTTAATAATTTGACATCTTTAATTTTATTTAAAATGAGTTTATATTTTGTCATCATAAAAAATGGGGAGATTGTTATACAAATAATGTCTAAAAACTTTATTTATATTTTTCGACCTCTCAACGTTTTGATAATAACAAAATGCAAAAACGTTTACAAATAAAAATAAACGTTTACAAATTATCAAATGTAAAATTTCATTTCTAAGATTAGTGATCACTTAAGGTATGAATAAACAAAATAATTAAGCATGATTAGTGTTGAAGAAAATATTTTTCTCTTAATCCTCACTTTTAATTCTACAAAAGTATTTTCTCAAAAATACATTTACAAAATATTTTCTAATTAAAAGAAAAGTTTTATTAAAAACTTAAAATTTGAAATTCAAATTTCCCCCCTAAAATGAAAGGTTCCATAACAGATACAACATTCACCACAAAAGACAAAAAAGGGAGCGGAGTCTAGTGACGGCCCCCTTATAGGCCCGGCGGCCCCTTTATTTATAAAGGACCGCCGGGACCGCCACCAGATGACCGTTGGGATTCCCTGCCTATAAATACTACTCCATTCCAAGCAGAAAAACATTCCTCTTTGCACGAAATTTTTTAGTCTTTTCTTTCTCTCTCTAAACCTTCTTTCTCTCACTAAAACTCTTGATCACTAACATACTTAGATCTTGTTTCAAGTGATCTAATCTCTTCTTCTTATCTCTTCCCTCTCATTCAAGTGCAAGAGAAGAACACTCGTATTCGTCAAGAAACGAAGTGTTAATTAGTGATCTCTCCTCTTTTCTTCTAAGTACCAAACCTCTATTGTATTTATCTTGTGTATTTGTGTGATTCGGATATTGTGTAGATCCGATAGTGTAGATCTTGTGAGTGTGTATATCTTGTGAAGTGGTAGATTGGTTCTAGCTAAGATTAGGACTTGACATTTAGCTTAGTGTCAGAAAATAATGTAAGCGACGTGTAAACATTTTTCTTCGCCTAAAGGGAGCTTGTTGACATAGTGAAATCTTGAGTTGGATAATCGGGGAGTAGAGTAGGGCGAAGAGGTGCATCGTAGCCGAACCACTATAAAATCTCGGTGTCTTGGTTTGGTTGTTTCTTTCCTTATCTCTTTACATTATTATTGTTGTTATTTAGTTTTTGTTTAGATAGTTATTGCTTGTTCATATTATGATTTGATTGAACATATAACTCGGATCTATACATTTTTGAAAGTAAACTTTTAAACCGTAAAACAAACGTGTAAACTATTCAACCCTCCCTTCTAGTTTCCATAGAGGTCAAAAGGATTTTTTGTTACCTTAGACAATCCATTAACATGGGTTTGTAGTACTCGAAGGATTATTGATTTGAGCTAATTGCATATGAAGATGCTGACCATGCAGGGTGTCACGATGATTGCAAGAGCACCTCTAGAGGAATTTAATTTCTGAGAGACAAGCTAGTCAGTTGGTCGTCTAAAAAGTAAGATTGTACAGCTATGCCAACTGCGGAAGCGGAGTACGTATCTTTATCTGCATGTTGCGTAGAAGTCATTTGGATAAGGACGCAACTGCTAGATTATGGATATTGTTACACCAAGATTCCAATGTACTGTGGTTCAAAAAGTGCAATTGCCATATCCTGTAATCCGGTACAACATTCTCATATAAAACACATCAACATCCGATATCATTTTATCAAGGAGCATGTTGAACAAGGTACAATTGAACTTTACTTTGTCAGGATGGAATGCCAGCTTGCTGATCTATTTACTAAAGCCCTTCCAAAAGAAAAGTTTGAGTATTTAGTTCACAGGATTGGTATGCGATGTATGACTCCAACAGAGTTGGAACGTCTCGCAAAGTTATCTTCTTGAATGCAAGAGCATACATCAAATCTTTTGTAAATACATTCAAAACAAAATTAAAAATTAAAAAATGCGTAGTTTACTCGAGATTGAACTCGTAACTACTATGAAAATCACAACTCGAGAACAAAATGGATTCGAGCTCAAGAGTTTGTGCGCTACTTCGAGTATATTTTCTAGTCGAGTACGAGTTCCACAATCTCACACCTTCGTGAAGCGTCGCAGCCTTAATGAGTAATTAAGATTAAATCACACTTTATTAGACCCTATTTTATATACATAAATAGAGTCGAGTCAAGCTTGATATGCCGAGTATTTATCGAGTTCGAGCATGAAATGTGAAAATAATCAAGCTCGAGTCGAGTTTTAAGCTTGAGTTTTATATGATAAGTCAAGCTCGAGCTCGATATATAAAGCTCGGCCGAGCTCGATTCGAGTTTCGAGCTTGAGTTTTAGTATTCGAGTCGAGCTCGAGCTTGACATATAAAAAAATATTTTTTTAAATTACTTTTTCTTTGCTTATAAACTTGTTGGTAATAATATACGTTTTCATTGTAACAATACTTTATTATTATATATATATAACAATCATGATATAGATATTGATGAGTTTATTTCATTCATTCGTATTATATATGATATAAGTTGATTTTTGATGTATTATCTGTTGACATCAAATTCATTTTAAATCTCGAGACATCGTACATTTAAACAAATGTTACTTTTGATATTTATAAAATTATAAATATCATAAGTTAGAGTTCATAATTATTTTAAATTATTTTTTGATATATAAGACATATTAAAGGTTTATAAAAGATATATATGCAATTATGAAGGTTAAGAAAGGATATATATGCAATTACAAAAGTTTATTAAGGATATATATGCAATTAGTAGTTTAAGTTGGATATATGTAATTTTTGGGCTTTTGAAAGGATATATGCAATTATGAATTTAAGTTGGATATATATGCAATTTTAAGCTTTTGCAAGGATATATATGCAATTCTCCCAAACTCTAAAAACCAAAACACAAAAATTCCAACAACAACCAAACGTTCTAATAACAACTGACTCCAATTTTATTTTACACGGCCAATCAGCACTGATTACTTTTCAACACGTCTGTTTCACATACTAATCAATGCATTCACAACCTATGTACCTACCTAATTCGTATTCGCCTCAGTGGTATAACCAACAACAACAAAATCAAATGTATCATCCATAGATGTCATCACCATCGTATAACTCACCTTCTCAATCTTCTCCGATTAACCATTTGAATCTTGATCACGAATTCAATCCATTATGAGGTACCCCTTCTTAACCTTTTTTGGATCAACATTCGAAAGATCTATCCGTACCCGTTCAAGACGACTTTCCCATCGAGGAGGTGGAGCCCGTCAAAAGAAAGTATACAAAAAGGCTTCAACAAGCTAAGAAAAATTACAAAGATCTAAATAATTCATGAAGCCCTGAGGAAGAGATATCATTGTGTAAAGCTTGGGTAGATGTGTCCGCGAATATCATTAAAGGAAATAATAGAAAGGCTTTCGGGTTTCGGTCACAAATAGTTAGGGCTGTTAATGAACCGAACGAACACGAACAGAGCCTTTTTTATGTTCGTTCATTTAATTTTAACCGGACAAATAAACATACACGCTCACTTAAACTAACATATTTTCTTGTTCATGTTCGTTTATTAAGAAAATAAGGTTGTTCATGTCCGTTTATTTTCGTATATTAAGACACTAAATGAACATAATTGAATGTAGAAAAAATAAACATTAAATTTACTAAAATATACATAAGATTGTGTCTTATAAATTTTGTTATGTTTAAATAAACCAATTTTAAAAGGGTATAATAAAAAGATACGATAACAAAAATAAACAAACGTGTAGTCGGACGTTCACGAACATAAACGAACGGACAAGACTTTTGTTCAAGTTCGTTCATTTAACTAACCGAACGTAAAATATTGCTCATGTTCGTTCAATTAATAAATAAACGAACATAGACGAACTTTTTACCCAACGGTTCATGAAATGTTTAACTAACGTTCAATTCATTTACATCCCTACAATTAGTAGTTTACTTTGAGAAGGAAATGAAGGAGTCGAAAAGAGGATACGATTCCCTCAACTACAAATGGAAAAATAGGCTTCGTCCTAAAGTTCCTCAATTTTGTTCGGTTTACAATACCGTGAAATACAGGCACTAGAGTGGTGCAAATGACCAAATTTATTAAGATTTAACATGTAAAGAGTATCGTGCTATTTACGGTACGACATTCACACTGACTGAATGCTGGAAGATTTTGAAGGACCGTAAAAAATGGAAAGCGGTTAAAATGCAAAGTATTTACAGAATTGCAAATCAAGGGCTTCCCAAAAATCGAGGACATTGAAAACCACCTCACACGACACTCTAGACTCATCACATATTGGTTTGGATCTGAACGACAAACCAGCTAACAGGATCTAAAATCTAATATCTCAACGTAAATCTAGTGAGAGAGTGGGTATGGACATAATCTAAAATAGAGAGACAAAGTAAGAGAGAAAAGAGAGAGAATATGTAAAAGTCTCGCAAGACATAATAGAGATACACACCTCAAAACCTTTAAGGTAGGGGGTATTTATACCCAACGTTTACAACCATACGAGTCACTTCCCCTCGCATCTATACAAGTGATGCGAGGGAAAAGTGTCGCAAACAACAAAAACATACGAAACTACCTATCATTATTACAAAATTACAAAGAAGACCATAATCTAATGATTTACACTTCTTCGTATTCCAACACAACTAATTAAGATGCTGTAGAGGTTCAGGAGGTTCGACCTCTGGGATGGGACAAGTCTAAGAAGAAAGCATCATCCTCTATCTCTTGTTCGGAATCTTCAGCTTTGCTGGTAAAGCTGCTCTTGTTAACACTGTAGAACCGTAGAGGGGGTGAATACGGTTTTTTTGACTTCTTTAAAGTTTATAAAACTTCAAGTCTCGAAAGAACCGAGTGGTGTGATGATCTACTTAGCAAAGAAACAATAAGTAGATAGAGAGACACCATGATATATACTGGTTCAGGAAGGGGGGTTTAGTCCTTCCGTACGTCCAGTTGCGAATCCATGACACATATACTATTCCTAGTATAATCCTTATGGTGGAATACAACTCGTATTACAATTTAACTCCATTGATATGCATAAAGATCGACGCTCATAAAAAAGAATTACTACATACGGTATTCCGCCCTCGGAATCCGCCCCTAAGAACTCGTGATTTGACTTAACCTATAACCACAAAGAACTTCCCTTTGGAAGCTTACCAACCCCCAACTAGATCTCCAATGATCTAGGCTTGATCCATCAGATATAAGACTTCCCTTACAACTTGATTAAATAAAAGAAAAATAGGTGAACCAAGTCCTAATCTAACCTAGAGACTCGATTCTAATAGAAAGGGTATGAGAAAGAATACTCTTGACTAATAACACATAAGTATGGATTAGGTACTTGTGAGTCTCTCTTGTGGAGATGTGTTCTTCAATAGAATGATAGAGAAAAAGATTAAGAACATAATAGGTGTTAGAGTTAGAGGATTAGAGAAGAGAAAAGAGAGGAAATAATGTTTGCAAGAGGTAAGGAATACAAATGCTAAAGGTGGGTATTTATAGGCCAAGAGTCCCAAAAGTGGGAAAACAATTCATGCCAGGCGCGCTGCCCACACGCTTCTTGAGATTGTTTTCTTTAGGACTTTGGCGTTTTAAATACCCGCACTTGTTAAACTCCCAATTGTACTTCACGCTATGACCTTTTAATCATTCTTATACTCAAGGTCAACCAACTCAAATATCCATTTGATAAAAGTGTTTGTGAAGTATTTAAAAGACTTTTGTATGTCTGATATTAAAAAGAGAGAAAAGAACTATCGAACAAGGGCATTTTAAGTATTCCTCCAATGTAACCAATTTAATTAGGATCTAACTAAGTTTTGAGAGGCTAGTTATGGAACAAGGGAATATTCCAAGAATATTCTTAACTTGGAGAAAGGGTGGATGTTATGGGGAGAAGATTTGAAATTTGAATTTTAAATGTTTTAGGCACATATGTGACATAGAGGAAGAAATAAGGATGAGTGATTAGGTGTCATTTTATACACTTTTTCGGGGTCGTTTAGCCTCCTAAATCATGCATTAATTCTCAAAATAGGTACTTAATCGTTCCTTTTCATGTATTTCACATTTGAAAGGCATTTGGAAGAATTACACGTGACTTGGGCTCATTTGGAGAAGAAACGGACGAGACTACAGACCTACACCAATATCTCTCAAGATAATGTTCTCATAAGCTGGAGACGGCGTCACGGATTCAACGTGACGCCGTCACAACAAAGACCAACACTGCATCACAAGATCTCACGATGGTGACAGAGCACACGACCCAGCCTATTATCTAGAATATTCCCTTTCATGATGGCATCACATCGATTTTCCTATATATACAAACCTGAATTTAGGGTTTTGAGTGTGTAACTTTAGAATAAAAAAGGGTACCAACCCTAGTTTGTTTAGCAGCTGTTAGGGACAATTTCAGGGCTTAAAACCCTATTGTACTTCTTTCAATTCATGTTCTAATCAAGTAAGACTCATTTTATCATTCAATATGTCTTGTTGTGTGATTTTTATCTGTTCTTCCTTTAATTATAACATGTTTGGCTAAGCCTCCTATTGTGTTTATTTATGATCTTATGAAACCTAGAATGTAGATATTAGTGGTGTTGCTTTTTGTGATGGATATGCATGTTAGGCCTTAGAAAACCAGGTTTTGTCTTTATCGTTGTTGATATGTCTAGGAAAATATGATTGTGTAGAAAGGATACCATCGGGTAACAGTCTTCATACTACCTTGCCTCTTATATGGTTGATCCACTCTTAATATATTTCACATGCATTTAATATACTCTTAGGGGCCTTGTAATAGTCTTCATACTACCTTACTTGTGCGTTGCCTTAACGGAATATTAAATAGACTGCAGGTTCATGTAATTTGTTCATGACTTAGGAAATAATTACATAGATCATCACAAGTGTAACAAAGCAACAACACTAGGAGAAGCAATCTAGGGAGTAATACATGATTATATAAACACAGTCTTTTATTATATTGTTATCACCACTAACGTAGATTTATATTTAGTTTAATAGCTAAAACCAACTAACCTCTCAAATATATGATTTACTTGCTTTCCATAAAACATAAAAATACAAAAATAATCTTTTCTCAACCCTTAGAATTCTGTTAGACGGTGATCAAGCCTTTCCAACCTATTCCCCGAGTGAACGATAACAACCCCCCGAGTCTTGTCTATACTACTACTACAACGATTAGGTGCTCTGCCTAGGGAGTTGTAAAACTTTGTGTATAAGTCCTACAACGACCGCATAAAGTTTTTAGCGTCGTCGCCTGGGGAATAGTTAGGTATTAATCATAGTTTAACTTAGTTCTACTTGCTTTAATCCTTTCAAGTAAGATTTAATTCCGTATATTAGCTTCCTTGTAGTCTATCTTTTTCTTTGTGCCCTTTATTTATAATATTTGTAAATTTGTAAATTATAATGAATGGGTATGGTTATTCTAGCATAGGTAGGTTTGATGTATTCTTCCGTAATCAACTCTTGGTGTTCCAATAACATCAAGATGAATCTCTCTATGATTCGTGGACTCGTTTCAAAGACATAATCCAAAAAGTCCCGAATCATGGCCTTAGTATATGGACCCTAATTGAAGTCTTTCTTAAACATCTTGACTCGTTATCCTGTCATATCATCAATTTGATATCAGAAGGGGATCTTAGGAAGTTTAGTGATATAGGAGCATGGTATGCCATAGAGGATTGTGCCCAACATGAAAAAAAAATGTAGCAACCCAACAAGCGATATTTCTGATGAAACAATAGCAAATCTAAATGCTTAAATAGTTAGGGATGATATGGTTAGGGTACAGGTACCTAGGTGCATTGCATGGTTAAATTATGATAAGCATGTAGATAGCCTAAGTATGATGGATAATGAGGTAGGAGTTACAAGCCCTAAGAGTATACAAACCCTACTGTCATTTGAGGAATACACACAACCCATAACTTACCCAAAAGAAGTTGAAAAGACTTTAAGAACCCTGGTAGTGGTAGAGCCTTTGGACGAAACACAACTAGAGGATTTAGGCTTGAATACTTGTAATCATGACATTCCTCTTAGTAATAGGGAAGTTTCTAGTTTTAATGAGACGGAGCCTTAACCAAATCCCTTACTAAATTGTCAATCCTTAGATGTAAGTCTAGGAGAAGCAGGAGGCCCCAAACCACCCATCAAACTACATAGTCCGAATAGTTTGGGATGAAAGATAGGAAGCTTCGCCTACGAATGCGACTTTATGATATTAGAAGATACCACTAGCATTATCGATCGCCGCCTTAGAGAAATCATTTTCGGGAGGCCCTTCATAGATGAAACCGGCCTTGTCTACAATGAAGAAAAAGGAACGGTCATGTTTGAGCAAGATGATGAGAAGATCACATTTAAAATGCCTCACACAATAGAGATATTCAAGCAAACAAGACTTATGGGTCTGAGCACCGATTCCATACCCTCGGCCGCCTATGAAGAAAACTTTGGCCATAGAAGGACACACTACTACCAAAGCTTACTTATTGGAGATAAGTACAAGCAAGACGGAGGTAATAGGAGAGGAATTAGGCATTTGTTGAGGTTAGAAAAAGAGATAATGGATAACAAAGGAGAAGTCACATGAGGACGTGTGACTTCGAGTCTAGCTACAAGACTTGTAAATAAAGAAAAGCGCTTTTTAGGAGGCAACCCAATATTTACTTTTCTCGCAGATTAGGAGTGTCTTGTGTTTTATTCTTTTCATTTTATTCTATCATGTTTGAACTCTATCTTGTAACCATGCTTTGTTTGTTTATAACTTCGTCTTATTTGCAATCAAAGGTATTTTGCAACAATAAGTGTAGGGGAATTTATCCGGTTTTTAGAACCAAGTTCAAACATGTTAAATAAATTGTATAGATTAATTCGCGTCAGTTTCGAGTCATATGACTAAAATTGTTAAATCTCAAGTTTTATGCAGCTATTTGTACAGAACTAACTTATGAAATCAAGTGCAGGAAATTTTTCATCAAAATCAAAAATTTTGTTTTCACATAACGTGGAGTCGGCGTCACGATTTACGCGCGACGCCGTCACCACGACACCTGTGACGGGGTCACAAAAACCCTGACGGCGTCAAACACTCAGGTCCAGAAAACTTAAAGTTTTTAATTATTTTTGAAAATAAAACTTGCATAACATTTAAAATATGTATTCTTCTGTTATAAACCTGCAAAACCCAATGAGTTTGACAATTCTCTCATCCTATCTTTACTGCTTTATCGAGTCAAACCCTAATTTCATAATTGTATATTATTATATCGCATATTTTATGCTTGGTATAGTTGTCTTTGTCTTTGATTACAGGTTATATTTGACGAGAAGAAGCTTGGAAGTTCTTAGGAAGTTTCATTGGATGATTCTTGGAGGACGATTTAACCAGTTATCGCATGTTTCTTCTCCATTATTGAGCAAACCAGGGGAGTACTAGTTTCTTTTCCTTGTTTTCTTTTCCCTTTATTCGTTTTTACGGGTACTTCTATAGAACATTGGGGACAATGTTCAACTTAAGTGTAGGGGGAAAATAAGCCTTAGAAACTATTCTTTCATTTGCCATTTGCTTTGTCCTTAAAATGATGGGTAATATATCAAAACATAGCATAAGAGGTAATTTTTACCCAAATTTAAATTTTTTTATGACACATACCAACGAAAATCGAGCGTAATAGCGTCTCATGGATAGGAATTTATATGACTAGCACAATAACCCTCATAATTCCAACCCAAAAATGTAAGGTTCGCCTTTAGATCTTTAGGGATTCGGGTATCTATTATTGATGCCCAAGATAGGATTTTTTCCTTTTTAGCGTTTTCGGGTTTAAGGAGTGAGACACGTACTCACATGTGTTTATTCTGTCATTACTCTGATGTTGTACGTCGTGGTCTGTTCGTCGCCTTTTCGGGTGCATTGAGATTCGGTATTAATTTATCTGTGTGTTACCGATATCATTTAAATTCTGGAACTTGTTATTGTGAGGCATCCCAGAGACCGCATAGTAAGTATTAGCATTTGCTTGATAAGAGGCATTAGGATTAACCCATGTTTTAAACATGTAATTATTATGATGGTCACACCGATCATATAAATATCCCACACCCTTGCCATGCACTCATTATTAGTGCAGGATACCCCTAGTACAACCCTCTGAGCCTATCCTTTTTCACGGTTCTCGTAATTTTTTGGTTAAGCCAGATTATTAATGAAGAGCATTGTCACCCTTAAACCAATCGTTACACCCAAAAAGCCTTAGCCTACCTTGTATGTACTCATTTTTTAGTACATTATTGTGTTTAACCCATGTTAATTATTTGGGTACACGGTTGCTAAGTCCTTATCCTTGTAAATACTGTTTTAGGATGATTAGGATTCATGGTAGTATTTATTTCGCAGAAGAATAGGGAAGAAAAGTTAAGTCAATACCCCTATATGTTTGTCAAATGATCTCCATGTTATTTTGATCCACCTCAAATCGGGTCATTAGATAGATTGTAAATATCGAGCATGTAAAAGCTCAAGTGTAGTGGTACGTATTATAAACCCCATGTGATGTATTTTGTTATTAAAAAAAAGAGACACACCATTTGGAGACACACCAAATGGTGTATAAAATTCACCCGTTAGGCCAAAAGAAGTAGAGGAGGTTAAGATTAAAGAGACACACCATTTGGAGCATATAATTCAACAACTAATTTTTCAGTATGTGACCCAAACAAACTAGAGCGCGGTCGTCGTAGGACCTTCTACACAGACACAGACAGAAGTTTTACAACTTCCTAAGCAGAGCACCTAATCGTTGTAGTAGTAGTATAGGTAAGACTCGGGGGGTTGTTATCATCTACTCTGGGAATAGGTTGGGAAGCCTTGATCACAGTCTAACAGAATTCTGAGGGTTGAGAGAAGATTATTTTTGTATTTTTATGTTTTATGGAAAGCAAGTAAATCATATATTTGAGAGGTTGGTTGGTTTTAGCTATTAAACTAAATTTAATCTCGCTACTGGTGATAACATTATAATAAAGATGGTGTTGTATTTAATCATTGTATTACACCCTAGATTGCTTCTCCTAGTGTTGTTTCTTTGTCACACTTGTGATGATCTACGTAATTATTTCCTAAGACATGAACAGATTACACGAACCCGCCATCTATTTAGTATTCCATTAAGACAACGCACAAGTAATGTAGTATGAAGACTATTACAAGGCCCCTAAGAGTATATTAAATGCATGTGAAATATATTATGAGTAGTGTCAACCATATAAGGGGCAAAGGGGGTTTCAAGGTGTGAGATGTTACCTGATGGTTATCTTTCTACACAATCATGTTTTCTATACATATCAACAAACGATACGATAAAAGCTGGTTTTCTAAGACCTAACATGCACACCCATACCAGAAGAAACACTACTAAGATCTACATTCTAGGTTTCATACAATCATAAATAAACATAATAGATAGTTTAGCCAAGCATGTTATAGATAAAGCATGAACATATAATAATCACACAACAAGACATATTGAATGATTAAATAAGTCTTACTTGATTAGAACATGAATTGAAGGAAGTACAATAGGGTTTTTAGGCCCTAAAATCATCCCTAAGTGCTAAAATGAAACTAAGGTTATACCCCCTTTTTTATTAAAGTTACAACATTCAAAACCCTAAATTCGGGTTTGTCTATATAGGAAAATCGCTGTGATGGCACCGCGTTTTAATCGCGACGCCATCGTGAAAGAGAATATTCTAGATAATGGGCTGGGTCATGTGCTCTAACACCGTCGTGAGATCTTGTGACGCCATCTTCATCTTCGTTGTGACGACGTCACGTTGAATCTGTGACGCCGTCTCCAGCTTCTGAGGACATTATCTTGAGAGATGTTAGTGTAGGTCCGTAGTCTCGTCTGTTTCTTCTCCAAATGAGCCCAAGTCACGTGTAATTCTTCCACATGCCTTCCAAATATGAAATACCTGAAAAGGAACGATTAAGTAGCTATTTTGGACATAAATGCACGATTTAGGAGGCTAAACGACTCTGAAAAAAAATAAAAAAAGGTGGTAAATGCATATCGTCTATATAAAAAATTATTGTGCCCAAGAGAGTTATACCTTTAAACGTTCTCGAGTAGGGACTGCTTGAGCAGTGATATGTGTCTATTCCGTCATTACGGATGTGTACGTGTGGTCTTCGTCGCCTTTTCTAAAGCATTAAGATCGGTAATAAAGTATATGAGTGTACCGGTAGCATATTAAATTCTATAACTTGTTATTGTGATGCATCCCGAGACCGTGTAGTAAGTATTAGGGTTTGTTTGATAAGAGGCATTAGGGTTAACCTATGTTTTAAACCTGTAATTGTTATGAAGGTCACACCGATCATATAACTATCCCACACCCTTGCCATGCACTCATTATTAGTGCAGGATACCCCTAGTACAACCCTTCGAGCCTATCCTTTTTCACGGTTCTCGTAATTTTCTGGTTAAGCCAGATTATTAATGAAGAGCATTGTCACCCTTAAACCAATCGTTACACCCAAAAAGCCTTAACCTACCTTATATGTACTCATTTTTAGTATATTATTGTGTTTAACCCAAGTTAATTATTTGAGTACACGGTTGCTAAGTCCTTATCCTTGTAAAAACTATTTTGGGATGATTGGGATTCATGGTAGTATTTATTTCGCTGAATAATAGGGAAAAAAGTTAAGTCAATACCCCCATATGTTTGTCAAATGATCTCCATGTTATTTTGATCAACCTTAAATCGGGTTATTAGATAGATTGTAAATATCGAGCATGTAAAAGCTCAAGTGTAGGGGTACGTATTATAAACCCCATGTGATGTATTTTGTTATTAAAAAAAATGAGAAAAGAAAAAGAAAGAGATTGATGTAGAGTTGTGTAGAGTTTGTATATCTTCGTTCGAGTCTTGGCTTAGCAACCAAACCAGCGTGTATTCGTGTAAATAATTAGCTAACCCTTCCACTCCAAATTCACCCAAAGCTACCCAAACGTATCCCATCCATTTCTGTTTCCATTATATGTTATCTCACACCTACACCCCACACCCCTTTAAAAGACCTATTAGATAGTCGTTGTAGTATAGTGGTAAGTATTCCCGCCTGTCATGCGGGTGACCGGGGTTCGTTCCCCGGAAACGGCGCCAAAAATTTGACTCGCGTAGTCTTACTCCTTTTTATATATAAATAAATATAAATATATAACAATGGATCAGGACTCCACAAAAATCAATGAAACCGGAAGTGTATAAGGAGTGTTTCCGGGTCGTTATGTCCATGAGGCTTGAATGGAAATCGAATGACGAGATTGCTAATCGTTGTTTGAATATGAAAGTATATGAATGGGCCTAAAAACTACATAAAGCAACCAAATGCAGAAAAGATAAGCAAGGAAAATAAGCTAGAGCAGGCATAAAGGCTAGGAATGGGAAAAACACTAAAAACTTTTATACTAAGACACAAATAAGCTCAAATAAGCTTAAGACAAACCAAATAAGCTAGACTAACTCTAAATAAGCAAATTCAGCAAGCAATTAAACTAAGTTAAGCAGGAAAAACTCAGCTTTACTAAAAATAGTACTAACATTATTTAACCTATCAGTTACTACTTGGGTAGATATGCTGGCTTAGAGTTAGTTACTGCTAGCTTTAACAAAACTCAATTGAAACAAGAAATAAGCATATAGGCATAAAACAGTTATTTAACTAACCTCTAATAAGCACTCAGGCTTAAGAATACAGCAACTAGAATAAAACTAATGGAATTAAGCTAATAACTACAAACTGATAAACTCTTAAAATTACTTTGAAAAGGCAAATAAGCTTAAATAAGCTCTACTAAAGACAGTAAATAGAAAATGGGCTTAATCTACTCTAAAAAGCTAAGAACTCTTTTAAATAAGCATTAATAATAAGTAGGATACACACGATAAAATGAAACTACTTGTACTTACAGTATTAAATTCCATAGTACTAACTTGGAGTTAGTACTGCTAGCTTTGAGTTAGTACTGCTAGTTGAAAATCCCAAAAGAGATATAGAAAGTACTAAATATGGGTTGTAACTGCTTGTTCCTAAAAACACCCTTAAAGTTTTTCAAATGTCATTTTCTTTCTTAATTCACAGTGACTTGGATCCTATTTGTTTAAAAACAGATTATCAAATAACAAAATAAGGCACTTATAAACAGATTTTAGTCAATCATAAGAACTTAAGTAAGCTGAATCAATCTAACAGTATTAACTAAACTAACAGTACTAACTAAGAAATTTGCACAAGTCACTTTTAAACTAACAACTAGGCAAGATAAGCACTAAACATCGTAATAAAGCAT
The DNA here is from genome assembly GCA_026074375.1 of Tanacetum coccineum. Taxonomy (NCBI): domain Eukaryota; kingdom Viridiplantae; phylum Streptophyta; class Magnoliopsida; order Asterales; family Asteraceae; genus Tanacetum; species Tanacetum coccineum. Next base: position 91,671 of record BQNB010002558.1, read on the forward strand.
AAATAAGCAAATATAAGTAACAAATAAGCACTAATAAGCAGTTTACCAGTACATTAAAAATGCAAAATAAGAATAATAAAAACTTAAAACTACCTTGCTCAAAACAGGGTTTAAAAAAGGTCTACAAGCTCTAGCTTGTATAAAAACCAAGGCTTGTGAGAGAGTCCATAAGCCCATCCAGAACTGGCTTATCATCCATAAGCTGTGGTATATTTGAGGTGAGATTTTTTTACTTTTTCTTAACTATTTAGCCTTTTAGTCTACTTAATGAAAACAACATATAAATAAGCTTGAGTGAGAGCTTCTTAACACATTTTAAAACACAAATCAAACACTTAAGCAGTTGAAATTTTAAAAACTTAACTTTTTAACTCATAAACTTCAAACTTTCATTAATTTGTAAAAAGAGTACAAGGCAGTAAAATAAACTGGATAAAATGCTAAAATGATTTAATAAAAATTACAATAAAAAAAGATAAGCTAAGATGCTTTCAAGGCTTACAAAAGGCTCTATTTATAGCCGAAGCTTTCATTCTTGGGTCTTCCAACTGTGCTTCTTTTGTGAGAGCTTCACTTAGGTGTTTTGTGTGTGAGGACTTGTAAAAGTAATCTCAGCTATTCAATTTTTTAATGCTTCTTTTGAGGTCATTAAGCCATCGAAATTATTGGAACATGTGTGGAGGGGATTGCCAACATGGCAATTATAAAGCTGGGGGGAGATAGTGGAGGAGGGGGAAATGTTTTATCCAGGGGGTTGTAGAGGTTGCAGGGTAAAAGGGTGGGAAGACACCCGTGAGTTGTATCTGGGTTTAGTTGGGCGGGAAAAAATGGTTTTGTGTAGGTTGGCAGCTTTGGCCCCTCAAGTTATTCTTCCCCCAATTTCCAATTTTAGTTCTTGTCTTGTTATTCTTGTGATACAACTTGAGGTTTGGCAATTTTAGTCCCTCAAGTTGTATTTTCTTCACTTGGTTGACTTTTGACTTTGACTGACTTTGGCTTCGATTTGACTTTATCTTTTCCATCCCGTGCTTGGTTTGGTTTGTTTTTGGCTTTCTTCTTGTCCTTTTCTTGAATATCCGTTTCCTGCACAATACAAATGCAAAACATACAAATACAATGTATTTTTGGTACGTTTTTAGTCATTTAAGTCCGTTTTTGATAGAAAATGGTATGTGTAATTAAGCACATACCAAGGTTTGATCCTTTACCAAGCCTATGGTAATTTATATGCTATGACATGTAATGAGTGTTGATTTTCCATTTCAACCATATGTTATAATATATTATACAACCGAGTGAAAGAGAGAATCGCCAAACACTTATGTGAGGTGCTAGTATATACTTTCCGTGCTTTTAATTACGAGGTCTAGAAGGTTGTGTTGTAAAATACTTTAAAGAGTAGGTAAAATGACCCCTCATATTGTTATTGTCTAGGTAGAAAATTTTTTTTCTTCAGGACAAGCAAATCCCAAATGTTGGGGTATTTGATGAGGTGTCATTTTGTACACTTTTTAGGGTCGTTTAGCCCCTTAAATCATGTATTTATGCCCAAAATAGGTACTTAATCGTTCCTTTTTAGGTATTTCACATTTAGAAGGCATTTGGAAGAATTACACGTGACTTGGGCTCATTTGGAAAAGAAACAGACGAGACTACAACACCAACATCTCTCAAGATAATGTCCTCAGAAGCTGGAGACGACGTCACAGATTCAACGTGACACCGTCACAACGAAGACCAAGACGGCGTCACAAGATCTCACGACGGCATCAGAGCACATGACCCAGCCCATTATCTAGAATATTATCTTTCATGACGACATCACGATTAAAATGTGACGCCGTCACAGCGATTTTCCTGTATATACAAACCCGAATTTAGGGTTTTGAGTGTGTAACTTTTGAATAAAAAGAGGGTACGAACCCTATTTCATTTAGCCGTTGTTAGGGACGATTTCAGGGCCTTAAAAACCCTATTGTACTTCCTTCAATTCATGTTCTAATCAAGTAAAACTTATTTAATCATTAAATATGTCTTGTTGTATGATTTTTATTTGTTCTTGCTTTATCTATAACATGCTTAGCTAAGCCTCCTATTATGTTTATTTTTGATTGTATGAAACCTAAAATGTAGATCTTAGTGGTGTTGCTTCTTGTGATGGATATACATGTTAGGCCTTAGAAAACCAGCTTTTGTCTGTATCGCTGTTAATATGTCTAAGAAAACATGATTGTGTTAGAAATGGTGTATTAGGGTAAGCGTCTTACATACTACCTTGCCCTTTATATGGTTGATCCACTCTTAATATATTTCACATGCATTTAATATACTCTTAGCGGCCTTGTAATAGTCTTCATACTACCTTACTTGTGCATTTCCTTAACGGAATATTAAATAAACGGCAGGTTTGTGTAATTCGTTCATGACTTAGGAAATAATTACATAGATCATCACAAGTGTGACAAAGAAACAATACTAGGAGAAGCAATCTAGGGAGTAATACATGATTAAATAAACACAGTCTTTTGTTATATTGTTATCACCAGTAGCGTAGATTTATATTTAGTTTAATAGCTAAAACCAACCAACCTCTCAAATATATGATTTACTTGCTTTCCATAAAAACATAAAATTACAAAAATAATCTTCTCTTAACCCTTAGAGTTCTGTTAGACCATGATCAAGCCTTCCCAACCTATTCCCTGAGTGAACGATAACACCCCCCCTGAGTCTTGCCTATACTACTATTACAACGATTAGGTGCTCTGACCTTAGGAGTTGTAAAACTTTGTGTAGAAGTCCTACGACGACCGCATCAATGATTTATGTGTGAGTTGGCATGAGGTGATGTTGATGTGTTAGAAAGGATCCTCTTGATCATATTTTAAAAGAATGGTAGAGATGAGATGGTGAAGAGGTAAGTTGGATAGGTGAAGTGGCATGATCAAGGGTAGATAGAGAAGTGTGTTTGTTTGTTATTTGAATTTTTCATCCAAGGAAGGAGAAGAGAGTGAGGTAAGTTAGATTTGATTAATGTGGGCAATGATCAAGGGCTACAATGAAAAGTATATGTGTGTGAAATTTAAATTGATTTGTGAGGAAGTTGATGAATATGATATATGTGATGGAGAATGTTTTCATTTGATGTGAAGGAGCATAACCTCATTTTTCTTGTAAAAGACAAGTTGTTCTTCTACAGATGTTAAACCTCTTTTATAGGTAGCTAGATTAAACTCAGATTTATTAAACTCTATTCTTAAATTATCATATTGAGTTTTAAGAGTTTCAAAGCTTTTAAGATAGGTGTTAGTACAAGTTTTGTCATTATGTACCTCTGAGTCTGAGAAAGCCATAAGAGCCATGTTGGTAGGTACTTCCTCATCTGCCATAAAGCTCCAATCAAAACCAGCTCCATCAATAGCCACCATAGCTTTGGAAGAAGTTTCTTCCACATTCACAGTCCTTCTTGAGCTGTCTTGATTCCTGTTCCTATTATCTTGATTCCTAGGACCTCTACATTCCCTTGCAAAATGTCCCATCTTATGACAGTTGAAACATTCTACCTTGGACTTGTCATATCCAGCAGTATCACTCCCATTGATAGTGATCTTCTTACCAGTTCTCTGGAAATACCTTCTTGCTCTCATGCTCAGTAAGGCTAACTGCCACTTCAAATCCATTTCTTCTAGGTCATCTTCATGGATTTGTTCAAGGTCTTCATGAACAAGTTGAGACCCGTTTGGTTGATTTGCCAAAAACGCATAGACAGTGGCATCACTTAAGTTAGCAGTACTATCTGGAGTATCAGCAGTACTAACAGGAGAGTTAGCAGTACTAACTTGAACATTGGCAGTATTAACTTCATTAGTACTGTTTGGAGATGACACAAAGGCCATGTTCTGAGAGCTTGAGTTTGAGTTTGAGTTTGAGCTTGATGTTACAGTTCTTTTGACCTCTTGTTCAAAAATCATGAAGTTGTTGTAGAGATCATCAATGCTTATTGTGTCAAGATCTGATTTATTCTTCCAGACCACTACATGAGTGTTCTATTTAGAAGGCAAACTTCTCAAAAATATTAAGTTGAGATCTTCTTAAGAGATGTTTTCACCCAAGATGGCCAACTGGCTAATAATTTTCTGAAGCCTGTTAAAAATAGAGTCAAGTGACTCTGTGCTTGGAGCATTGAAGTTCTCATACATCTGCTTCAGAAGTGTCTTTTGAGTCTTCCTTGTTGTATCATTACCACCAAATCTTATTTGTATGGCATCAAACAAAGTCTTGGCATCCCTGTATTGATTGAATGTCATTTGATGTTCATTGGGAAGTGCCATCAGCAACATACTTCTTGATTTTACATCATTCTTCTTTTGGGCCTTCTCTCAGTATTAACAGGACTTGGTATCATTGAAGTAGAAGTACCATCAGCATTTGCTGTTGTTCGTGTTGTTGGTTTGAAAGAGTTGCCATTCTCTATGACATCCCATAGAGCATAGTCTTGAACTTGAAAGTATTGCTCTATTCTTAGTCTCCACATCTCATATTCACCTTGTTTGAGAATGGGCAACTTTGCAGTAGCATTGGTTTGGGCAGTTTCTAGATCCATCTCTTTGTGTGAATAAAGAGTTCTTCTTGTTTGTTTCTTCTAGATCAAAGTTTCAGAACACAAGCTCTGATACCACTTGTTGATCCCAACTCAAGATCTATTCTTTAGCTTGTAAAGATTATGTTACTTTGGATAAATCCAAAACAACAATGGTAGAAACTTTGTGAATACTAAAGAGTATGCGGAATCTACTCTTTAATACTTAGAAGAAATATCAATGAAACAGTAAACTTGAATGAACAATGATATAACCAAAAAGCTTCAATATTATTATGATGAATAATACGAGTACTCTGTCTAGTACTAGGGTTTACAACCTTGAAGCTATGCATGCAACTCTATGAATATATATGATAACCATAACCTAGGATCTCCTTTTATACACCAAGGAGTCCTTTACAAGATAACTACAAATCTTTGAAGATACTCAAGATCTTCTATAATTCTAATCATATACATATCTTTCTAACTTTATAAGATATACACTTTGAATAAGTCCATACATATCTCTTCACATGTCTTTATCTTCATGCAGTCATTATCTTCTTCTGGCAGTCTTAAGTCTTTCTTTAGCAGTATTAAGTTCTTTTCAGTTAATATTATGTTCTACTGGCAGTAACACAACTTTTACACTAGACAGTAATAATCAGTTTAAGTACCTAGGTATGTTATAATCTGAGGCTAGTACAAAACGTTTACTCTCTGGCTAGGTACTAAGTGTAAAGACTTTTTAATTTACAATAGCCTAAAAACTCGGGTTGTTACATATTTACCCACCTTAAGGTGATTGTTAGCGTCGTCCGGTTGTGCTCATGTAACCACCCCTATTTTTTTACGTCTAGCGGAAGGGTCTTTTGGTGGTGTACGTCATAATATAACAACTCAAGCATAGGAAAACGACTCGAAAGAGAGTTTTTAAATACATTCATTCGAATTAAAAGTTTCCATATAGGTCCCAAAATTGTTTCATAATTCATACAATTATTTTGACCAAATCATCTTCGAATGACTTTTATTTTAATGGGCCTTCAAAACATTTAGTTTCATAAGCGACAACCAAAATCTCCATCTTCCGAATCTACCTTCAGGACCTGGATAATCTCGATCGCCGAATTACCTTCAAGGACCTGAGATAAAACATGCTAAAACGTCAACAATAATGTTGAGTGAATCCATAGAGTTTATATATATAAACAATAAAATTTCCGAACACAAGTATCATTTCTCAATATTCATCAGGATATAACGATGTGGCCAAACAAAGTTATATCGGGGGATTATTTATAAGTCTCATGACATTGAACGTTACCATCTAATTATGTTGGGGTTCCCAACAAGGTATGCCCACTATACACCCTCGCTATGAGTGCATATTATTCTCTATACAACGCATCCGTTGTGTCATATTCCCGACACTTGACGATAGCCAGTCGTCACGGATTGGAGGTGGCAGCCTCCAAATAGTACTATTTCATGTATAAGCGTCTACCATTTCCCGGTAGTTAACAATTCATGATTTCCGCAGGTCTTTTATCTAGCGAGTTAAGCTAACTTATAATAATAATCCAGGCAACTAGCATACAATCTCCCTTGTGTTCTATTTTAAAAACAAGCATGTTATCTCCCTCGCGGGTTTATAAAACAATTAAAGTGTAAAAATGCGAGGCTATGAACTCACTTAGTGATGTCGGATGAGAATATCGATGAATAAAAACTTCGGAAGTAGGCGCGTCAATCAACCAAGACCTATACAAATTGTAACGGGTCTTAGGTTTCTAGTCGATAAAATTTAATGAAAACTCATAAATAAATAAGTATATGTATACATGTAGTTTATATGATGATCATACTCTTGCAACATATTTATTTCACACTTAGAGTTTTCTAGGTTTTTAACTTGTTTTTATTAGCCATTTTACTAGTATTGTCTAAATTAGCTCAAAAAGCCCAATAGGCCCATTAAGCAAGCCCATTAAGTTATTAGGTTGATATTATTAACCCAAGACCAGGTCTTAGCTCATTAATTAAGCCCAAGTGGGTTGGGCTTAAAGCCAAGTCCAATATGTCTATTTTAATACATTGGGCCTAGTGGCCCAATTAGGCCTTATGGCCCATTCAAGCTTGTAAATGAGTCTTATTATAAGTTTTGGGTTCTCGAGGTTGGAACCTGTTTATTATCAGTAAGTTAACTTTTAAAAACTCCCAAGAAGTGGGTCCTACCACCTCGGGTTTTAGTTACAAAAATCGCTTACATAGTATAGTGTTCGGGTAGTAGTAAATTTTGTATACTTTTATGTTTACGAAAATAGTCGTAATTTATAAACCGTAAATGGTATAATTTATATATTTATATGCTTGGCTTCATATTTAAGTCCACTTTACAGATTTAAACTCATTTTAGTACATCTTTTAGTCATACATATACATAGGGTTACTTTTATACATAAAAGTCAAGTTACAAATTCGGACTGAAACTTTCACCATTTTTGATGCCATTTACAAACCATAATGAATTGGTTGATCATCCACTTGATCCAGAACCTGAATGATTTTAACTAGGTCTCATAGTTTTAACTTTTAAACAACTCAGTACGTAAGTATGACTTTTTGTGCCATCTGTATAGCAAGGTCAGAATCCACTAGTTTTAGTATTTTGACCATAACTTACTCAATTTTTACATTCCAATAGGGATCCAATTTGCTACATGATCACAAGACATTTGTCTACAACCTAAAGTGTTCAAATCAACTCTCAAAGTTACTCAAAATTCCAAAACTTACTGTTAACATCAGCCCATAATTTTTAGTGATTTTTTAGCTAGTTTCAATACTTGATTAAGCTATTTTTTACCTAGATCTATGCATGCATGGACAATTTCACCTCTTGATCATCATATATCATACATTTACATATACAATAAGGAAATCAAAATAAAATGATAACAATACTTATAAAGTTCTACCACAAGAAAAATGATGATGATGATCAAATGATCAAAAGAAATATACAAGACTTTAACTTCAAGCTTGTTCTTCACCCATATTCTTCTTGATCACCATTTTCTTTACCCAAAATAACTTGATAAAAACTTGTACAAAATCAGCCCCAACTTGTATAGAAACCTTCTTGAAAAACCTCTTTTATCACTTCAAAAATATGGGGATTACACTAGGTAGTCATATTTACTAGTGTTCATCATTGTTTGATCTTTAAAATTCATAAAATAGGTGTTCTTGGTGTTTATGGTGGCGTCAATATGGGGCTAAGAAGAGAGAAAATTCAGATCTTGGCTGTATAATATGATATGTGTGTGTGAAAATTGGTCAAAGAGAGCTTATATGTGTTTGAAACCAAAATGCCAAGTGTAAGCATTTGTAAAATGGTGGAACACAAGGTGGACACCTCCCACCTTGTTTTTGTCACCCAAATGAGGTGAGATTTTAGTGGGGTGAGTTGTTTAACTTGCCTTAATATTTGTAAATATGGGTATTATCAAAGTCCGATATTTAAAAAGGTACGGTTTGTAGTCGTTTTTTGGAAAAAGTAAAAATAGTACAAGACACGAAAAATAAACACGAATGCAACAAAATTCTATCTACGGCATTTTGAAAATATAAACGTCGGTACTTAACGTAGAATTTGCCGGTTCTTCATAAACGTTACTTAAATTACAATTGTAAGCCCTAATTTCTTCTGGTTAATAGTGAGTTCACATCTCAACATAAAAATGAAAATTATATTTAATACTCGAGAATAAAATAACGACCTGAATTTGACGAATAGTCACAGCTTGTGCTTCCAGAGCTGCGATAACACTGTCAGCAACTAGTTTCCTGATGGCAGCCTGAGTCATGGTTGGTTGCTTAGATGTTGACAGCCTTTTTGGAGGCATGCTTATCAACATTAAGATTAACACGTAATAAGAATGATATCACAAGTCTTAAAATGATTAAAGTTCAAAAATAAACATTGTCACAATAGTGATATCGAAATCATAGATAATTCATATCAAATAAGTATCTATGATTTATTTAGAAATCATGGTATGATTCATAACAAATAAATATGAAAAAAAAAAAAATGATGGAGATGGCGATGATGATATAAGAGAAGGTGTTTTAGGATGGGATATATCGGTATTATGAAACAACAAGGTATAACGGGATTGCCATTGTATTATATCATGAACAACTTGCCTTTGTACTGTACATAGTCAAAATTTGACAAGTGTTGTTATTTATACCACACATCCCGTAGCTAGGTTAAAAGCTATAACTAGTATCTAATCTAGTAGTTCGATGGTCCTTTCTGGCTGTTCTTGAGTTCATAGATTGCATTCAGAAGACTTTCCTTGTTTGCCTGGTGACGGAATTAGATTTCTTCACACTGGATTTGTTCTAGATTAGCCAATCTGAGGAGCCAAAGCAATCTTTGTTGTTATTTCCATTGGCTTTCTTGAAGTTTAGCAATTCGTGGCATGAGCCTTTTGGAGTTCAACTTCCAGATTGTCGAAATCTTGTTGTATAATCACCCGACCTTTTCCAAGACCTTCTATTTTGTCTTCTATGTGCTCAATGCGGTCGAGAGAGAGTTCATCCAGGTGATTCAGGATTTCCTCAATTTGCTCCTCGTGACATTCCAGACTTGTCTTACGAGAGCTTTCTCCCATCTCAAATTCTTGAGGTAGGGCAGAAGTAGAGGAGAATGATTGGTTATGGCCTTGTTTCTTAGGTGAAAATAATTCCTCCAAAAGAAAGAATTCTTGAGGATTAAACATTAGAGATAGCATTGTAGATGGAGGCATAATAGTTGGTGGTGGAATAGGTGATTCTTTAGCATAGTATGCATGCATGACCTTCATATAGGGGTCATCATGAAAAAGTGAAAGAGTTGGTGAAACTATTGGAACTACACCAAATGAGTTATTTGAAGAGCTAGAATAAGTTTTTCCTGTTGAAGCTGGGACATAGTCTGGGGAAGTCGGTATATAGTCCAGAAAGTTAGAGGAAAAAGCATCCTCAATATCGAAAGTAGGATGGTTGGGAGAAGACATCACTCTATTAACAACCCAGCGGTAAATAACATAAGTTATTTATATAATAGTATAGTAGTTTTGTATCTTTACATATTATTCTGGAAATGTAGTGGCACAGAGGACTTTCTTGGATGGAAAAAAGAAAAGTAGTTATAGTTAAGGTTTCAACCTTGTTCTCTATAACCGTGGCTCTTGATACCAATCTATAACACCCACATTTTTTACATATAGCAGCGGAGTAATTGGTCGGTATTATGTCCTAGTACAGCAAATCATAATCATAGAAAACGAATTGAAAGAGACGTTTTTAAAAGATAAGTTATCATTCATTATTTCATCAGAGTTTTTACAAACAGAGGTCCCAAAATCTACATGAAAACATAAAGTTTGAATGATAACAGTTTAGCCATCTTCAAGTCCGTGCCACTTCGTGCCATAAGATGTTCAGTTACCTGAGATAAACATGCTAAAAAGGTCAACACAATGGTTGAGTGAAATTCATAGGTTTATAATAAATAGTGTGAATACAAGTCATCATAAGAGTGGGTTACGTTGTTATACACCCATAAGTGTAATAATTGCAATGAGTACAATTATTATGGAAAACAGTATTATTGCGTCTAAGCTCATGGCACTCAAACTGACTAGTGTATATATCAATAATGATATATATAAAGATAATGGCCCCCATGTAGGTAATTTCCATATACCTATAAGTTTCAAATATAGTGCGTTTGGTTACCTATCCGGCTAACACAAACGGGATTCGTCAATCCCAATAGGCCTATTCACAATATTCACGTTCACTCGCAAGTGATTAATGGTCCATGATGGTGGGGGTCTTTTGGCATAAAGGGACTTAGACAACAGATGCAATAATATATCAGGATAGTATACATTTAGAAAACACTTGTATTCATGGTTTATAGCATGTATCCCCCTAACGGGTTTATGAAATAGAAGATTTAAACGTGAGGCTATGAACTCACCTTAATAGTATAGGGAAATCTGATTGATGGAAAAAGTATATCAAGTGAAAGTAATGGCTTCGTCATGCAACCTGGGGTGATATGTCAAGTCTTAGTGTGATAATTTATGTTTCAAAACTTCGTATATCTTTGATTTATTAAATTATGGAAATATTGTATCGTTATGTTTAGGACTATTATAAATCCAGAGGGCATGTTGTAGTATCGTTTGAGGAGCCACGGGGGCTGGGCATTTAAATCGTAAACCCAGCAACTCGCTCAAACGGAAAACTCAAATGAAACCCTTATAATTGAAATCCTAGTAATGTGATACGATAAGATTTTTACGTTTCTTCTTTTTTTTAAAGTTAGTTGATTTACGTTAATTATAGTATAACGTAATTGTTTTATAATGCGTCGATAGTTGATTAATAACGATAATTATGTCGGGTTTTAATAAAATCAAGTTTTATAATATTAATATATATATATTTATAATTTATATGAAAATATTATATTTTATATTTTTAAGTTTGCAAAAATGGCAATATATACCCTTGATTTATAAACTTTTACAAGGTTAGTCCTTTATATATAAAGTATATATAATTTAAACCTTTAACTTTGAAACTTAGCAAGATAGGTCCTTATAGTTATAACTTTGGAATAATGACATTTTCAGCCCCTCTAGTTATAAATTTTAGAAATTTACGATATATACCCCTATGCATGAAAAAATTTACAAATCAAGTCCAAAAAGCCATGCAAGCTTATTTTAGGGTTCCAAATGATATTTGCAGGTTATAGCTTATTAGAATAAGCTAAAATAAGATGTTCTAATGTAAAAAAAGTTTAGAAAAAGAATTCGTTAGCTAGAAAATTAAAACGGGTCGTTTTTAGGGTTTTAATAAAAATGCATGGGTTTGAGGATTCAAAGCTTTAACAAGAGTTCATATATGATCTTAAGAGTATTATGAACATTCTAATACAAATTATAAGCTTATTTAACAAGATTTTGAGCGTACTTGAGCTAAAATGGGTCGAAATGGGGTTTTCGGGTTCGTACGCCTAGTAATGACTTCAAGGGTTCCTTTCTCTTGATTCATGGCTTATATTCTGAGCTTAGGGACTTCACTTGATCCTCCTTGGTATGATTTAAGACTCCATTTGTATGTATGATGAAATTTGAGGTGTGTTTGAATGGTTTTCATGTTTCGGCTATATATAGGGGTTAAATGACCCTTAGTGCCCAAGTTAACTTGGTGTAAGGATCAAGGTGCTAGAGTAGTGACTAATGAAGATTATAGGTTTAGTATGGAAGGCTAGAAAAATAGCTAAGCAAGGTGGAAGGTGTTGGAGGGGTTCGGCTAAAAAAGAGGTGACAAGGAAGTGATTTTTGCAACTTGGTGGCGAAGGTGGTGATGGAGGTGCTTGTAAGGTGCTTGGGTGGCTGCTTGGTGACATGGTGGTGAGGTCATAGAGGTGCTAGGATGCTTGCTTGGTTGCTTAAAATGGGTAAAAATGCAAGAAAAGGGGTGTCGAGTTTCATTCATATTTGGGTAGGTTTTAGGGATTTAATGTGTTTTATGGTTAAGTGGTTTATATAGTTATGGTTTAGTATTATGTTAGGATTAAGGTTGAGGGTTTGGATTAAGGTTTGGCTTAGTTTTAAAGTTTTAGGGTTAGTTTTAGGTTAAAGTGAAATTAGAGTTTTAGGGTTTTCATATTAGGGTAAATGGTTTAGATTAGGTTTTAGAATGATTTACGGATTAGGTTTAGGGTTTAGAAGTCATGCATTAAGTGCTTCTACCTTGTGTTAAACTGGTGGTAAGAAACCAAAGTGATTTAGGAGGTAAAATGACCTAGTTTGACTTTCTTGCATTATTAACTTATACATTAAGCTTTAGAAAGTTGTAACTTAATTTAGGAGGGAAAAGATATTCAAATGTTGTGCTATGATACTTGTACACATTCTTTAAAGGCTTGTACATTCATTTTATATGTATACATTACATATAATTAGGGTTTTGATATAAACGTTAACGTTTAATGCTTGTTTTGATATAACGTTTTGAAAAGTACATTAAATGGATAATGTACTTTGTAAAAATGATATTAAGATATAGACTTGACATATTAGGATGTTTACATGATATAAACATAGATAGAGATGGCATTGGTAGAGGTTGCGTGAGCTCGTTTACTTTAGAGATGCAAGTTACGCTGCATAATGAGATAAAGCAAAAATTTCCCTGTAAAAAGGTGGTATATATATAATAGATGGATATTAAAGTGCATATAATTTAATAGATGGATATTTACATTGATGAAAATTGCGGGTTGTTATAGTCTCCATCCTTTAAAAGAAATCTCGTCCCGAGATTCAGTTGGATGCCAGAGTGATGTTTTAAAATAGATGTGGATACTTGGCACAGATTTAATCTTCGCATTCCCATGTAAATTCTGGTCCTCTTTTAGAGTTCCATATTACTTTGATTATAGGAATACGACTTTGTTTCAGTTGCTTGACTTCTCGATCCATAATCTCCACTGGTTCTTCTACAAAGTTGAGTTTGTCATCAAGTCGAAGCTCTTTCATTGGAATGACATGGGATTCGTCAGATAAGCATTTATTTAGATTAGAAATGTGGAAAGTATTGCGAACATTACTATGCTCTTCAGGAAGCTCTAGTTTATATGCCACTGGGCCAATCCATTCAAGGATTTTGAATGGTCCAATGTACCGGGGGTTAATCTTTCCTCATTTTCTGTATCGAATGACACCTTTATGAGGTGATACTTTTAACATAACACAATCTTCAACTTGAAATTCTAAAGGCTTTCGTCTTATATTGGCATAACTTCTCTGCCAATCTCTTGCAGCTTGTAAGCGTTGTCGAATTTGCACTATCTTTTTAGTGGTTTCATGGATTATTTCTGGTCCTGTAAGTTGAATATCTCTAACTTCGGCCTAGCAAACAGATGATCTGCACTTTCGACCATAAAGTGCCTCAAATGATGTTGCCTTGATACTGGCATGGTAACTGTTATTGTATGAGAATTCTACCAATGGTAAGTGTCTTTCCCATCCTTTTCTAAAATCTATAACACAGGCTCGAAGCATGTCTTCGAGTCTTTGAATGGTCCTTTCACTTTGTCCATCAGTTTCGGGATGATATGCCATACTCATGTCTAATTGAGTACCCAAAGCACTTTGTAATGATTACCAAAATTTGGATGTGAAATGACTGTTACGATCCGAAATGATAGTATATTGGCATCAGCGGGAGACTATTCTTTATGTATAACCTTGTAAGGGTTTTCCATAACTATCCTATCTCTCCAGGTAGGGATGAGTGTGCAGATTTGTAAGCGATTCGACTATGACCCAGATTGTGTCATATCCGTTGAGGTTTTGGGCAGTTTATGATAAAATCCTTTGGATTCTTTCCCCCTGTCCACATAGGCACTCCGGTTGTAACATGTAAGATGGACTGGCTTTTGACATTCCGCTTAACTCTAAACATGTTAAACATTTGCCACATATTCATCGATGATTGCCTTCATGTTAGGCCACCAATAGATTACTTAGATCCTGATTACAACTTGTCAGAAACCTGTAATGAAATTTTGATTATAGGACTCATGCATGATCAAGTCTCTCAGATTATCAAAGAGTGGTAACTAGCTTTGGTTCTTAATACAACAAGTTCCATTAAGACGTATTTCAAATGCTTTATCCATTCCCTGTAAGTTTTCAGCCTTGATGTTTTCTTCTTTGAGTGCTTCTTTTGAGCTTTAAGAATTTATGAGGGTAAGTTTGGATGAATGGTCATAACTAATGATCTAACTCGGAGTGGTTTGATTCGTTCCTTCCGGCTTAAGGCATCTGCTACAACATTTGCCTTTCTAGGATGATAACGAATCTCACAATCTTAATCTGCAAGCAATTCTAACAAACGGCGTTGTCTCATGTTCAACTCTTTCTGATCAAGGATATGCTGAAGACTTTTATGATCAGTGAACACAATACACTTTGTACCGTATAGGTAGTGTCTCTAAATTTTAAGAACGAACACAACTGCTCCTAATTCGAGATCATAAGTGGTATAGTTTTCTTTATATGTTTTGAGTTGTCGGGATGCATATGCAATAACTTTCTCTCTTTGCATTAACAGCGCTCCCAGAACTTGATGGGACGCATCATAGTAAACAACAAAATTGTCGTTTCCTTCTGGTAATGCTAAGATGGGATCTTCACAAAGATTCTGTTTTAGTAATTAAAAAGCCGACTCTTGATCTTCGCCCCAGATATACTTCTTGTTTTTCTGGGTTAATTCAGTCAAAGACTTTGCAATCTTTGAAAAACCTTCGATGAATCTCCGTATACCGACAAGTCCTAAGAATTGACGTATTTCTGTGGGTGTAGTAGGAGATGCCCAATTCTTAACTGCTTCAATCTTGGCGGGGTCAACATGAAGTCCTTGACTATCAATTAAGTGTCCAAGAAATTACACGATACGAATCTAGAAATCACATTTGGAGAACTTGGCATATAATTTCTCCTTTTTGAATAATTCTAGGATTATTCTCAGATGATTTGTGTGCTCTTCTTTGTTACGAGAGTAGATGAGAATATCATCGATGAACACTATCACAAATTTATCCAAGTATGGTTTACACACATGATTCATGAGATCCATGAATACAGCAGGCGCGTTAGTTAAACCAAATGGCATCACTTGAAATTCATAATGTCCGTATCTTGTTCTGAAAGCAGTCTTGGGAATATCTTCATCCCTGACTCTTAGTTGATGATAACCTGATCTCAAGTCGATCTTTGAGTAAACACTCAAACCTTGAAGTTGGTCAAATAAGTCATCGATCCTGGGTAATGGGTAACGATTCTTTACGGTAAGTTTATTCAACTCTCGGTAATCGATACACATTCTGAAAGATCCGTCTTTCTTTTTAACAAATAAGACAGGAGCTCCCCAAGGTGAAGTACTTGGTCGAATAAAACCTCGGTCTGCCAACTCTTGAAGTTGGTTAGATAGTTCCTGCATTTTTTAAGGAGCTAATCTATAGGGTGCTCGGGCTACAGGTGTCGCTCCCAGAATTAAATCGATTTAAAATTCTACTTGGCGAACGGGAGGAAGGCCAGGTAGATCTTCAAGAAAAACTTCTGAGAATTTTCTGACTACCGGTATGTCTTCTAGTCGTTTCTCATCCGACTTCTTTTCCATTATTTAGGCTACGAAAACTTGACATCCCCTGGATATATACCTTTCGGTTTTTATACAGGATATGAGATTTAGTCGGGTTTTACTTCGGTTACCTCAAATGATTAATATTTCACCGTCAATGGGAATGTGGATGACTTTCTCGTCATAAATAATTCTAGCATGATACTTGGATAACCAATCCATACCAATGACGACGTCGAAACTACCGAGTTTAATCGGCATAAGATCAATTTTGAAAGGTTGATTTAACAAGGTCAGGATTGCACCCTGAATAACGGTGTTTGTGCTTACTAAGTTTCCATCAGCCATTTCGATATTGTAAAAGGTATCTATTGTAATGGGTGAAATATTTAGCTTAGAGGCAAGAGATATGGATACGAAGCTTTTATCGGCTCCAGAATCAAATAATACTCTAGCTAGATGTTGGTTTAGAAGGAACATACCCGTGACTACATTCGGGTTTTGATGAGCATTCCTATCCCTTAGCATGTAGGCTCTTCCCTGGGCATTGTTGGTGGTGGTCTTTCGGCACTGATTTGCATAATGCCCTTTCTCTCCACAAGCATGGCAAGTAACTGTCACTGGTAGCAGATTACTTCCAGTGGCTGGCCCTTTATTTTTGCAGTTTTTTGTCATATGGACCACCTTGTTACGAGTATTACACTTAACAGTGCAAGGTCCTGTATGATGCAGAGTGCATTTCTTACACAAGGTACGGTTTCCAATATACCTATATATTTTTTCAGTGAGTGAGCAGCATAAGCCCTTTGAAGTTTCCATGTTCTTCTGATCTGTTTGGTTGGTGATTATTATAGCGGTTGTTGGTGTTATGGTAGTTGTTGTTATTATCGTTGTGGTAGTTGTTGTTGAAAGTTCTTCTGTCATCAAACTTTTATTTATGATCACTTGATACTTGCACCGGAGTGATTGCATACCATGCAATACTTACTGTTTTGGATATTATATACCATGCAATACTTACTGTTTTAGATATTGTATACCATGCAATACTTACTGTTTTGGATATTGTATATCATGCAACACTTATTGTTTTGAATATTATATACCATGCAATACTTACTGTTTTGGATATTGTATACCATGCAATACTTACTATTTTGGATAATGTATACCATGCAATACTTACTGTTTTGGATATTGTATTGTGACAATCCGTCAATTTTAGGTCGTTATTTTATTCTCGAGTATTAATTATAATTTTCATTTTTATGTTGAGATATGAACTCACGACTAACCGGGAGAATTAGGGCTTACATTTGTAACTTACGCAACATTTACGAAGAACCGGCGAATTCTACGTTAAGCATCGACGCTTATATTTTCTAAATGCCATAGAAATAATTTTATTACTTTCGTCCTTATTTTTCGTGTTACGCGCATTTTTTCGTATCTTACGTAAAATCTTTATGAGCATTTCATGAGCAAGAGCCTTGGACACTTGTCCAAGCTCATTGCATGCCTAAGTTATACAAAACTCCTATTCTCACCCTTTCTTTCATTTTATCACACACAAAAGTTATAAACCTCTCTTCCCTCTTGCTCCTTGCCGTCCCAAAATCTCCACACAAACACCCAATCTATAAAATTTTTGAAGATCAAATAATAAGCACACTAGTAAACATGAATACATAGTGTAATCCTTGCATTTTGATGGTGATTTAAAGGAGTATTCAAGAAGGCTATACACAAGTTGGGGCTGAGATTATACAAGTTTTTATAAAGTCTATTGGGTAAAGAAAATGATGGTTAAAAATTATTTTGGATGAAGATCAAGTTGAAGATTGAAGCTTTGTTATTGTTTTGATTATTTGATCATTTTCTTCATATTTCTAGTGGTAAAATCTCATGAGTTTTGTTTATGTTCTCTTTTGATTTTCAAGTGTATATGTACATGCATGATATATGATGATCAAGGATTAAAATGGGCTTTGTGTGTATGAATCTAGGTTAATCAAAGCTAAAATAGCCATTTAAACATGTAAAATGATCATAAAATTTATGGGCTGTAATGAACAGTAGGTTTTATAAATTTCTACAGGTTTGAGGTTGGATTTGGGTACATTAGGTTGTAGATAATCCTTTTGTGGACACTTGGCAAATTGGATAATTTCTAGAAAGTGAATATTGAGTGAGATATGATCAAAACACCAAAACTAGTGGATTCTGACCTTGCTGTACAGATGGTATAAAAAGTCACATTGACATACTGAGTTGGTTAAAAAGTTAAGACTATGAGACCTAGATAAAATCATGTATGTTCTGAATCAATTGGATGGTCAACCAACTATTTACGGTTTGAAAATGGCGTCAAAAACGGTAAAAGTGAGATTTCAGTCCGAATTTGTAACTTCACATTTATGTAGTAAATTGTTCATATGTTTGTATACTTAAACTAAGTACAAAAATGGTTTTGAATCTGTAAAGTACACTTAAATATGAAGCTAAGGATATAAATATATCAATTATACCATTTACGGTTTATAAATTATGATTATTTTCGTAAACATAAAAGTATACAAAATTTACTACTACCCGAACACTATACTATGTAAAACGATTTTTGTAACTAAAACCCGAGGTGGTAGGACCCACTTCTTGAGAGTTTTAAAATGCTAACATACTGATAATAAAAGTATCCCGACCTCGAGAACCCGAAAAATTATAACAAGAGTCATATATAAGCTTAAATGAGCCATAAGGCCTTATTGGGCCACTAGGCCCAATGTAACAAATTGGACTCTATGGACTTAGCTTTAGACCCAATCCACTTGGACCTAACTAATGGGCTAGGACCTGGTTTTTGAGTGATAATATCAACTTAATAACTTAATGGGCTTGCTTAATGGGCCTATTGGGCCTTTTGGACTAAATTGAATAATATAAGTAAGTGGGCTAATAATAAAACAAACTAAAAACCTAGAAAACTCTAAGTGTGAAATAAATATATTGCAAGAGCATGATCATCATATAAACTACATGTATACATATACTTATTTAATTTATGAGTTTTCGTTAATTTTTATCGACTAGAAACTTAAGACCCGTTACAATTTGTATAGGTCTTGGTTGATTGACGCGCCTACTTCCGAAGTTCTTATTCATATCGCTATTCTCTTCCGACATCACTAGTGAGTTCATAGCCTCGCATTTTAATACTTTAATTGTTTTATAAACCCGCGAGGGGGATAACATGCTTGTTTTTAAATTAGAAACAAGTTGAAAACATGGGACCGAAGTGTATGCTAGTAGCTTTGGATTATTATAGTTAGCATAACTATCGCTAGATAAAATACCTGCGGAAATCATGAATTGTTAACTACCAGGTAATGGTAGACGCTTATACATAAAATAGTACTATTTGGAGGTTGCCACCTCCAATCCGTGACGACTGGCTATGGTCTCGTGTCGGGAAAATGACACCACGGATGCGTTGTATAGAGAGTAATATGCACTCATAGTAAGGGTGTATAGTGGGCATTTTATTATATGGTAACGTTCAATGTCATGAGGCTTATAATAATCCCCTATAACATTGTCTGATCCACATCGTTATATCCTGATGAATTTTGTGAAATGATACTTGTGTTCGGAAAATTTTATTGTTTATATATATATTAACTCTATGGATTCTCTCAACATTATTGTTGACTTTTAGCATGTTTTATCTCAGGTCCTTGAAGGTAATTCAGCGATGGAGATTTTGGTTGTCGCTTATGGAAACCTAAAAGTTTTGAAGGCCCATTAAATAAAAATCATTCGAAGATAATTTGTAAAAATGTTGTATGGATTATGTTTATAACTGGTATGAACAGTAAAAACACTGTTCATCAGAGGACTAAAAATATGAAAACGTTAAATTTTGATAACTCGTCTTAATACGAAAGCGTGGACATAAGAAACGCAAGAAACGGACTTGAAACGTGAAAGTTATGTCATTTTTACCAAAGGTATATTTATAAACGTTTTAACTTTATAAATATAATTTCACTAAAACAATTAGATAGTGATTAGCTATATAGAATTATATATGGTAGTAGTTACCCAATGTGATTTGTACTTATACGACCTATATTAAAATATATGTAAAACCAGTTTAAAAAATGGGGCGTAACCTCACCTTGATCAAAATCCTTAAAACAATCAAATTGTTTTAAGTTTAACTGAGTAAGTATAAGAAAATTTGTAGACAAGCATGTATCCCCATCCGTGTTATTAAAGCATTCAAAATATTGAAAAGCTGAGGTATTGAACTCAACATTTGATATTAAAGACCACGATCAATTTATCATTTTGAATCACAACTGAATCTGCTAACGATTCGACTACGACCTCATATTATGGTTGTTCGATTATAAATAAACGCTTTTAATTAACGATCAATCGATGCGTTACATAGTTATCACGAAAATTCATTCATATTTTTATATGTATTCAGTCTATATACATGTGATGAGAAATCCATCTTGCAGCGTCTTTAAACCTTTAACCATTAGGATAATTTTATTATATATACTATTTTTCCGTCCAATATAACTTATTCTCTAATATTTAAGAAAGTTACTATTTTTAGACCCTTCCGTTCTATAGATGCCGAATAATGATCTTAAATAATTAATTGAAATAATAGATCAACCGACCTTTAGTTTTGACCCGCTAATCTTAGACTTTTTTAAAACTGATAATCCTCGCGGCAAAGTAAAATGTGATTACGAACAACTTTCGTGTTTCGCCGGAAGGCTGAAACGGACTCGAAAGTGATCAAATCGTTTAATTAATAGATATGCCAGATTTAATATATTAAAATAACTTATTTCTTATTAAAGTATATATTTCGATTTCGTTAAGTTGTATTTCGTTATTGGGGAGTTAAAAGTCCCGTTTTATGTCTAAACGTCCGGAAAAATATAATTTGTTATCTCTTGTAAACTAAAGTCTAACTTATCAAAGTCTCGAATTCCGAATCCCACGTTCTATTTTCTGTTCTAAATTACTCGTTACATAAGGCCACCTAAAGTACATTTTTATGTCAATTTCGTTCTCAATATGTCTATTCACTGATAATTTAATATCAGTCTCGTTTTAATATTTAATTCATATTTTAAAATAGGATTCAGCGCAAAAAGTTCCTAATAATGTTTCATACAAATATATTTTAAAATCGATTAAATGAGAAACAATTGATTTTTCGCAGTTAACTAAACTCACTTTATTTCGGTGGACAAATCACACTCAAACGCAGACGCAATCAGGCTGTTTTCGAGCCAAACCCATCAGGCCCCCCGGCTTGTTTAAACCAAACAAACCAGATCAGCCCTTTCCCGGCTGTTTCCACTGCTTGGTACCCCGCAACTAAACTCACGCACCCTACCCGGACAGCCAAACGCACCCTTGTGCGTGGCTGTTAAGCCAAAGGCACCCTTATTCGGTGAATACCACCAGAACCAAACGCCCCTTTTTGGCGGGCTGTTCTTACCACAAACCAACCCTTTTTCCCCGGCTGTTTGGACAGCCTAACCACAACAGCACCTTGATGGTTTTGTCAAGTGTCTAAAACAAACACCCCCTTGTGTAACCCCAAACTGACGCACCATGTCTTTGGGTTATACTCAGAACACTCAACCGGCTTCATTTTCTGTCTCCGGCTTCGAGACCCAAAACAAAAACACACCTCTAGTGGTTTATAATCTAAACCAAACGCACTCGTTAGGGCATGGCTGACCGAATCCCAACCCCGCTGTCAACCCGGCTGTCAAACCCGACGCGACCCAAACAAACAAACACCCCTAGCTGCTAAACCCAACCCGACACAACAAACCCTCCGCCCCCGGCTGTCCCGTTGTTTGACAGCCAACCCGACACCCCCATGGTGGCGGTAGTCCACGAAACAACACCCCTTGGTGCTATAATCCACTCAAACCAAACGCACCACCTGGTGAATGTGAAAAACCCAACGACCTTTATTGTGTACCCCGATTCCATACTTCAACCCCCATGTGGTCATTTTTTAAAGACACAACGCACCCTTATTGTGCAAATACCAAACCCGACAACCCAACCCGACGGCTGTGGTATCTTAACCCGGACCAAACACACCCTTTTGGGTGGCTGTCGACAAACAACCGCACCCTTTTGCGGTGCTATACTCGAACCAAAACGCACCCTTCTTGGTTGTTGGTTGTTTATAACACAACCCACACGCACCCTTCTTGGTGACCTCAGACCCACGAACCACGCACCTTCGTTTTTATAAACAAAACCAACGCCACAATTTCTTTATAAACCACTACGCACCCCCGATGGCCTGTGGTAGTGGCTGTTGGGGTTCGGTGGTGGTGGTGGAAATGGCGCGTGATGAGAGAGTAGGTAGTGGGGATCGAGTAGATCGTTATGGATGGGGTATGTAATTTTGGTCCTTCGCCGGATATGGTCGGCGCCAAGTTGGCCGAGGGAGGGGGGAGGGGTGGTGGGACTGGATGAATTGGGGAAGAAAGGGAGAGGTGAGAGAGTATATATTATATATATATATATATATATATTGTATAAAATTGTGTGTGTATATAAATGGTGAAATGAAAAAAAAAGTATAAGATTTATATATATATAAAAACTAAGTGACAAGTTATAATAATTTAGGGGTAAAAAGTGTAACATTTTTATTATAGTTTTTATAAAAACGGTTCGGGACTCGTTTTGAGCGGACTCTATTAACGATACGACATTCAAATATCAAAAACTTGCGCCAATGGTTTTTATAATCATTTTTCTGATAAAATGAGTATTTATTTGATAATATTTCAGAAATATTTTATAACATTAAATAAAATATCTGTTATTCATTTTGTGAACCGGTTTCGCTCCGTCTGAAATAAAAATGAATTTCAACTCGAATAGTCGCGTTTTCAAAAACGCTTTTAATTAAAAATGATGAATAATTTATTTAACTATTTTATTAAATAAAAGACTGATAACAAAAACAATTTAATTGTTTTTGTCGTGTCCGCGTTGTTATATTGTTCGAATAATGTTTGCGGTGCTGTTTTAGACATTTCGGTGTTTCCAGGTTCTCGGGCAAAACTAAAAATTGACACGGAATGTCATACCACATCAAATTGCTTTAGAGTCCGAGTCGTGAAAACCCGTGTTTTAATGATAGTTCTTATAAGTAAGCCAGAACCAAATAGTCAAGTTTGACATCGTCATTCTAAATTCGAAAAATTCTGGATGTTACAGCGGGAAGAAGCTAATCATGGGTATTATTTCATAGTACAACTGTCATAATCATAGAAAAAAAATGACTCAAAAAGACGTTTTTAAAAGATAAGTTATCATTCATTATTTAATACTAGAGTTTTTACAATTGAGGTCCCAAACTCTACATGACAAAACTAAAGTTTAATGATAACAGTTGATCCATCTTCAAGACGTGCCACTTCGTGCCTAAGGTTGTCAATTACCTGAGATAAACATGCCTTTAAAAATAAGGTCAACAAATGGTTGAGTGAAATTCTTAGATTTATGGTAAACCAGTTTGAATTACAAGTTCAATAGTGGGTTACGTTGCTATACACCTATAAGTATAATAATTGCAATGTGTACAATTATTATAGAAAATAGTTTTATTGCCCTAAGCTCATGACACCGATAACCTTTGAGATTAATGCAATGATTACAAGAAGTGCCCTAATGGTGCCTTTGACCAAAAACCACCCGTATAGTGACAATTGAAGTGCGGTTTGGTTACCAGATGTAATGGCACCAATGGGGAAACCCAAGTAGTCCTATAGTCTATTCACAGCTTCTACGCTTCTCCGGCAAAGTAATTAACGGTTCATGATAGTGGGGTCTTAATGATAAAAAGTACGGACTTAGGCATAATATATCTGGATAGCATACAGTTGGAAAAAAATACTCGTATTCATGGTTTTTATATGGCATGTATCCCCTCGCGGGTTTATGTATAAACATTTACTTGAACCGATTTAAATTGATGATGCTAATATTTACTCACTATTAACAGGGGAAATCTGATTAGATGAAAAAGTGTTCAAGTGAATAGTACGACTTCGTCACGGCAACTTGGTGGTCCTAGGGTGATATGTCAAGTCTTAGTATCATAGTTTATGTTTCAAAACTTCATAAAGTTTAACTTATATCTTTGATTTATTAAATTATGGAATATTGTATCGCTGTTCGGGCTATCATAATCCAGAGGCCATGTAGTATCGTTTGAGAAGCCATGGCACTTTAAATTGTAAACCCAACAAACTCGTCAAAATGAAAACTCAAATGAAACCCTTCATATGAAATTCCCTAGTAACGTGATACGATAAGATTTTAAGTTTCTTCGAAAGTTAGTTGTCTAGTCGATGATAAATTACGTTAAATATATAACGTAATTGATTTATAATGCGTCGATCGTTGATTAATAACGATAATTGTGTCCGGTTTTGATAAAATTAAGTTTTACAATATTAATATATATTTTATAATTTATATATATAAATATTATATTTTATATTTTTACGTTTGCAAAAATAGCAATATATACCCTTGGTTTATAAACTTTACAAGTTTAGTCCTTTATATATAAAGTATATATAATTTAAACCTTTAACTTTAGAACTTGGAAAAATAGGTCCTTATAGTTATAACTTTGGAATAATGACATTTTTAGCCCCTCTAGTTATAAATTTCAGAAATTTACGATATATACCCCTATGCATGAAAATATTTACAAATCAAGTCCAAAAAGTCATGCAATCTTATTTTAGGAATCCAAATGATATTTGAAGGTTATAGCTTATTAGAATAAGCAAAAATAAGATGTTTTAACGTAACAAAAGTTTAGAAAAAGGATTCGTTAGCTAGAAAATCAAAACGGGTCGTTTTTAGGGTTTTAATAAAAAACACATGGGTTTGAGGATTCAAGGCTTTAACAAGAGTTCATATATGATCTTAAGAGTATTATGAACATTCTAATACAGATTATAAGCTTATTGAACAAGATTTTGAGCTTACTTGAGCTAAAATGGGTCGAAATAGGGTTTTCGGGTTCGTACGCCTAGTAACGACTTCAAGGGTTCCTTTCTCTTGATTCTTGGCTTCTATTCTGAGCTTAGGGACCTTCTACTTCTTCCTTGGCTGGGCTAGAACTCCATTTGAGTTTTGTGATGAAGTTTTGAGGTGTGATTTGAAAGGGTTGCTTGGATTCGGTCTATATAGGGGTGAAAACCCTTGGTGCCCAAGTTTTCTTGATGGCTAAGGGTTAAGGACTGTAGAGTGATGACCAATGAAGCCTATAGATGATTCATAGAAGCTAGTAGAGTAGCTATGTAAGGTGGTGAGGGTGTATGAGGGTTCGATTACATAGGGGTGACTAGAAGGTGACTAGAAGCCTTGGTGGCCAAGGGAGGTGATGGAGGTGCTTGTAAGGTGCTAGGGTGGATGCTTGGTGACATGGTGGTGATGTCATAGAGTTGCTAGGGTGCTTAGTTGGTTTAAAATGGGTCGAAATAAAATAAAAAGGGGTGTCGGGTTTGGTTTGGTTTCCACTTAGGATTTAGGGTTTTAAAATGTGGATTAGGGTTAGGATTAGGGATAGATTAGGGTTTAGGATTAAGATTAGTGTTAGGATTAGGGTTTATGATTAAGGTTTAATGTTAGGATTAGGGTTTAGAATTAGTTTTTAGGTTTAAAGTGAAATTAGGGTTTTAGAGTTTCGTTTAGGTTTTAGGGTTTTAGATTAGAGTTTAGAAAGGATTTAGGGATTAGGTTTAAGGTTTAGGAGTTATGTATGAAGTGTTTGTACCTTGTACTAAAGAGGTGGTATGAAATCTAAAATGAAAACGGTGAAAAATGAGCTTATTTGAATTCATGCATTGTTGATTTGTACATTGAGTATTTAGGACTTGTACATTGACTTGGAGGGAAAATATGATTCAAATATTGTGCATTGTACACTTGTACACATGCTTTAGAGGCTTGCACTTTCATTTTATATGTATACATTACATATAATTAGGGTTTTGATATAAACTTTAACATTTAATGTTTGTTTTATAGTAACGTTGTAAATGGTACGTTAAATTGATAATGTACTTGGTAAAAATGATATTAAGATATAGACTTGACATATTAGGATGTTTACATGATATAAACATAGATAGAATTGGCATAGGTAGGTTGTGTGAGCTCGTTTACTTTAGAGATGCAAGTTACGTTGCATAATGAGATAAAGCAACAATTTTCTCTATAAAAAGGTGGTATATATAATAGATGGATATTACAGTGCATCTAATTTAATAGATGGATAATTACATTGATGAAAATTACGAGTTGTTATATTACTCAGGTTATTTTTGTTATTGTTGTGGTTTTTACGTGTGATACCAATTGGATTCAGTTAATGGATGTTGAACGCGTTGTTGTTTTGGGCGTCATAAATTGGGTGAAACAGAGTCGAGGTTATCCGTATCTTGGCGGGGCAAATACTTGGATTTGCAGTCATGGCGGATTGACCCTTCTCTTTAGCTACGGATTCATGGCTCGAAATTCATACTAGCTACTTTGGTTGGTAACATTGTTGTTGTTTTCATGCTGTTGATCGTTGGTTTGTTCCTGTATTTTGTACGGTTTTATAATTATAATTAAAAAAGCGAACCCTGTTTCTTGCCCACTATTATGTCGCTCGGATTATGTAGGGTGGACGGATGGTTGAGTGCGAGAATTTCTCGCCTCAGCAACCTCCACGAACGCAAAGGAAGACAAGTACCATTTATCATACGGCACTGTCTATTTTCTCGGTGGAAGATATATCATCGTGAACGTCTAAGTGTGTATTAAATATCAGGCGATGATGATATTTAGAGAATGTGGTTGTACCTATGACTGCCAATGTTGTCTGATGGTGATATTAATTACAACAGGCTGTGATGAATTTGAAAAAACTCGATTAAAGTCGTGAATGTTCGCGTCTTGGCGGGGAAAACTATTAGGTTTGCAGCCATGGTGTATCCGCTTTTCTCGATTGTTAATCAATCTGAGCCACATAGAAACATCTATCTAATTTTGCAATTTAGACTTTTTTGTGAAATTAGGGGCGTTTGGGATTGGATTGACCTTCTGACGACGTAAGGTTAATAAGCTTGCAATCATGGCGCCGTTTTTGTGAAAACCGCAGTGAACCAAAATACGGCGTCGTGTTGGTGGCCTTCCTGGTAAATGTATTGTTTTATAATGTACAAAAATATGCGATGTTCTGATGTGACGTTCAGTTGGTATACTGCTCGCGAGATGCCAGTGCAAAAGAATACAAAAGGCAGGATTGCCGGGTGCAATTAAATGTTGCAACCCGCCTGGCCCAGTATGTTCTTATTAAATGTGACCCGGTTTTATATTTATGACAGCTGACACGTCATTTTTTGTTTGGACCCAGATTTATATTTATGACGCCCGGCTGTGATGAATTTGAAAAGACTCGATTAAAGCCGTGAATGGTCGTGTCTTGACGGGGCAAACTATTAGGTTTACAGCCATGGCGGGTGTATCCGCTTTTCTCGATTGTTAATCAATCTGAGCCACATGGATACGTATATCTAATTTTGCAATTTAGACCTTTTTATGAAATTAAGGGCGTTTGGGATTGGCTTGACCTTCTGGCGAGAGAAGCTTAATAAGCTTGCAGCCATGGTGCCGATACTCATTCATCAATTCCACAAGCTTATGTGACCATCTAACCTAATGTTCAACACATTGACATTATTACAGGTTCGTCAAATTTCTATGGCGTTTTATTACTGGTATTTTTGTCAGGTTTTTTTCTAACCTTTCTGCGTTTTTCACCCTTATGTTCAAAAACAGAATCGGCCGTATTTGGGTCTTTTTCAACCACGACTGTCACATTCAGACGTACTTCTATCGGTAGTGGCGTTAGTTGTACGAGCACAGTCGCATGTAGCAGTGGGGAAGGCTCCAGTGGTGGTTACTACGAAGGTGAACATCTTATCTATATATTTTTATGCTCATGTCATTTAATTCATGAGATACCAGAACTTGAAGGGTTTGCTTTGCACTAAATCCAAACACCCCTTTCAAGCATTTTCATGCATTCCCAATACAAACAGTAGTTTTTTCTGCCATTGTCATGCATATCCAAACACCCCTTGATGTAGTTTTTGATGAAATTTGTTGGCCACTTTCATGCATTACCCTTCCATGCCTGCTCCTTTTTTGTGGCTTATTGACTTATTGAAGGTTACAAGCCTCATTTTTTATGATAAGCCATAAGCCACTTATTAAAGCTTTAGCCCACTTGATCGGCATATTGTTCACATACATTGAATTTATTTATTTTTTATATGATTTTTCAGAAAATAGTAAACGAGAGGTGAGCTATTGTGTAAGATTTGTCATTTTGGTTTGTGTTGCAAAATTCAGTTGGATAAAAGTATTACACATCAAACATTTTGATGTCATTTTCCATTTGCAGGAGTCGACAGGAGTGGACGGACCAGAATCGAGAAATAATGTGATCTTAAGAGGGGAATCATCAGGTTCAAGGGATAATAATCTATATAGTCATATTGCTTCTCCTAAGTTTACTTTGTGGCGAGTTAGGGGTTGCAACAAATAATTTATGCACATTTTTCTTTTTGCTTTGAAAATTTAAAGTTTGTTTCATTTATTAGATTCATGATCTAAACTGGACAAATATATTATAGGTGGAAGGCTTTCGACTTTGCAACCTTGGATTGAGGTGTGCATACGGACAAGAGCTACTAAGGTTGGCCTTCCAACGTTGGATTAATCTTCAAAAGTTGACCTACCAACGTTGGCTTAATCTTAAAAAGTTGATCTTACAACGTTGGCGTGAAGCTGTAAGTAGCTACTCCGTGCTGTATTTCCATAAATTTTAAGGTCTAAAATCTTATGTGTTCTATTCTTGATAATGTGAAGGTTGGATGTTGGCGATGCTAAAGAAGTAAACCTTCAGACCGACAACTTTTGACTTCCATACGTGTACATCTTGCTTCTCACTGTGGAGATGTAAGCAAAGTTTTGTACCAAGACCTTAACCAACATTGCAAGAAGACACGGTAATATGAATCTATCTCGAGGGTCTCATTAAGATAGTATGACCAAATGGGTTTTCTAATGCCTAATTTTTGTGTGCAACAGTCAATGTTAGTCGAGCATTGAGGAGGAAGATTCCATGGACGGTGTAGTTTCGCACATGGTACAACGTTTTATGTAGTTTGAATCTGAGATGTATGCTTTTTTGGTAAAACCTGTGATGTATGATTTTATCTCCATATAAAGTTTAAAAAAAATTAGGCTGCTGATATACGGATTTTCTGCAGGTAAGAGGGTGTTTGGAGAAATGTCGTCACGAATGATGGTTACACATATATTCTTGGAAACAACAAAGACCGGGTACTACAAGCTTTTTTTCCTGTTTAGTTCATACATAATTAATTTAACATCAAACTATTTTAAAGTAAGCCTTCAGTGCAAACAAAATTGTTTTTCATATTACACTTTAGGTAAGTCTTAATCCATTCACGCTCATTTCCAGCTTAACTGGATTTGATAGCTTTTTCTGTTATAAGGTCTGATATAAGTAATATGTTTGCGACCCATTTCATATATGTAGACAGTAGACGGGTCTGCTCTTTAGGCAAATTGTTTCTATCGACTCAGATCATGATCATCAGAATTCCAATTTGTATCTACTGTCGAATTCCCTGTAAAATATGATCCATTAAAAACGATGCTACCAATGGGATTGAATATTAATCAGCAGGATCATTGATGCTGACTTGACAATAAGAAAACTACCCTTGGAGTACACATTGTAGTCTTAAAAATGCAAGACATGTGAAACCTTTGAAACAAACAAACTCTACCTTCGAGTCTTTGATACCTTTTGAATAGCATGGTGACAATGGTTGTGAAATTCGTAGACATTGAAAAGGCCATTTACATAGTCATTGCTAGTTCACCTAATAGAAGTGGAAATTAGGGAACAAATTTTTCACATACATTCCTCATAATCAGTCACATGGTGTATGCAGGGGTTCGGAGAGATGTGTACAGACGAAATGACAGTCTTGGCTGATATTATGATGTCATAAGCAGATCAGGTTTGGCATATTATCTATAAGAATAGTATGTATATGATATTTAGTATTCAGGATTATATACCCAGTTTTAGCAAAATAATCTATAAAATAATGTTTAGTTGTCTTTTAGCAGTCACCTGTTGTGGCTACAAAATTCTTACTGGTGTTTGGATGTTTGGCAGGTGTTTTGTTGGTTTCTAAACTTCTTGACAGCACAATTCAAGTAGTTGCGCGCGAAAACAATGGTGGCAGGACGCACTCCACAAACCACAAGAGTGAATTGGTAAGTGCTCATATCTGCTAATTAGAAGGTATTTGTATGTGCCTTTTAAACGTAAGTTATATGATACTATGATCAATAAGAATAAGCAACTATATAAAAATTGTTTGTATGTGCTTCATGTTTTAATAATAGAATAAATAGACGTTTGAATGTTTAGAAAATTTTCATTTAAAAAAAACATGGCCGAATCTCAGTGAAAAGACCAGACACATTTGGACAAATGTACTCTCTTATATAGTCAACTGCCTTTTGTATTAGTATTTGATTGACAGAATAAGATGATTTTATATGCGTGATCTAATCGCAATACAGATACGAGGACTTGCTACAACAACTTTATTTTCTTTAATTAAAGGGTTATCCATGTTATTTCAATTCATGTTGTAATGCTAAATTATACCAGAAACTTGAATCTTGCTGTAAGATGTAACATGATGTATATCAATACTATCACGTGGTATAAGTTTGTATCTAATAGACCTGGTAGTATAAGTTTGTATCAAGTAGACCTGAAACTATTTGCGCATATTGGATATTGAATTTGAAGCAAGCTAACTGAATAATTTTATCTAATCTACAAGTTTGAAGCTACATTGATTAGGAGGATTGTTGAAGAAATTTCACTACCATCATTATTTGACGAGATCTATCAGGGTATATTAGTTGGTATGCAAACTCCACTGCAAGATCTTGAGTCAACATTGTTGTAATCTTGAATACTTGCGTAAATTATCTTGACTAAATATTTATGTATCAATTCATTATCATGTACTCAATGGGCTTGAGACTATGCTATTTTTCTTTCACGACTCGGCTAAAATCAAACATCCCGTAGCGAAGAGGGGGTTGCAAACGCCCCGCAGCGGAGCGCGGGCAACCTACTTGTTTACTATCAAACTAGCTATAATGCCCGTGCACGCACGAGGTTTTTTCTAAAAAAAATCATTATGCATTATTATCTTTTATTATTTGAGCTCAAGTGTAAAGCACCAACTATATACACTTGAGATGTAGAAGTTAATAAGATGCTCTTAACATAGTTGATCAATAGGTATAACTGTAAAAGAGTGACTGCATCATTTAGCTTATAACCTTAAAGGCACAACATGTACGCCAATTGTAATCATTGAAATCACATTAGAAGTATTCACATGATAAACAATTATCATCATTTGTGCAAGTCTAGTTTGTAGGTGTATTGCAGTTGCAGGAGCTCTTCCAAGTCCAACTGTACAATGCATATAAGTGATACCTCCATTTTGATTAATGGCTTTGTGCAATTTGAGCCCCGCATATGCAAGATGCAGATGCAAATCAAATGCATCAAAGTCCCTGTTCCATAAAGTAAGTGACACGAGTATATTTATAATACATGTACTGGATCGACTGTTAACAAAAGTTTGAACTTCAATTAGCAAAAATATTAATAGCAGACTGCCGAAATGATGCCAAACAAATCATAAAACCAACCATATTTTATTCTCGCACAGTCGCTATTGGAAGGAATCCACTCACTCATGCCTCATAGTTTTCTTTCATCAGTACAACAATGAAAACAAATAGATGAACTATTATCATGAGTTGTTGCATTATAAATATAAGTAACCTTTTCATTTTATAAGATAACTA